>LPNX010185995.1:4687-14769 GCA_001517045.1 Pseudotsuga menziesii | reverse complement strand
CGAAATTCACAATTCGAATTTTAACAACCTATTATGCATATCATATGGTAGATTCTGGCATTGGTCAGGATCTTACCTCTCACTGCCATGCTCAAAATAATATACCTGAAACATAAGCTTCAAACATCCAAACACAAGCTTATGCAAGCCAGTAGTGACTAGTAGTTGTCAACAATTTCTTAAATTTGAAATTCACAATTCAAATTTAATAAGCTTTTTCACATGGTAGATTCTGGCATTGGTCAGGGTCTTACCTCTCACTGCCATGCTCAAAATAATCTACCTGAAACATAAGCTTCAATCAACCAAACACTTGGTAAGTATGGATGCATATGACATTTTCATTGCTACAACCATCACTGAAGCATTTTCAGAATTTATAAAATTCAAACACTTGTAGCTGTTAGTCACATCAGTGTTATCAAAGCTCATTTACTTCATGCAATCATTATCATATTAACATTTCAAGGTATAGTCACATCTTTCATGCAATTTAAATGAAGTGTTTAGATACTCCTTACTCCACAAGCATATCATTCATACCACCTTGCTCTTCCATAGAACATTTCTGGCAGTCAATTGATCATGACTATCCTGCATTCATAACAACATTTGAAATGATTCCTGAATTGCCATCAATTCATTATTTCAGTCATTAGTTATTCATAATATCACATGCATCCATCTCAATGCATTCAACATACCATGCATGGCCTAACCATGTCCACTTCATATAGGATGCATTACTATAATCAATGTCATCAACATATATAGGCATGACACCTTTCTACATTCCAATATTCACATGGTATGAGGTCTCTTACCTTTACCACTACTTGGAATTTGTCAAAAATCAAACTCTTACCTGCATGGGTCTTACTTACACCCTTGACATGACCAATTTGGTTGGTCCTTTGCAGGAGATTGTAGCATTTGCTCACCAACTTTTGCTATGGACTTGTTGCCTTATCCCTTTCTCCATGGGGTTGCTGGTCTTATTCATCAGCATCAGCAACATATTCATCCAGGTCCATGTCATCGTTGGTTTTTCCACTAATGCCAACATCAAGGAAATAACTATCATTAGTGGCTTGTTATAGATATATAATCTTTAATATCCTATGTGTACAACACATATCCTCATGCATTTCATGCATAAAACTTAGGAAATGTAACATAGTTAGCAAGACAGGGTTTTAAGGAAAACTTCCCTTTTCAAATCCCTCATCCTTGCATGGAATTCCTCTTCCACGCAATAGTTGGTTGACTTCATAGTCCTTGCTACCCCTAGGCATGCAACTATCCATATTTTTCCATTTGACAGCAGTGGCCATCATTAGCACTTTGCTGCTTCATGCTCAGATTCTGGTCACTTATCCTTGTTCCCTACTGGATAAGCATTCCAACACCTATCCACATGCTTCATTCCGACCTTGAGTGTGAAAACCACACCACTTCTAAGAATGAATAATTTCACCAAATATTTGCATTTTTACACTCCACTGCTTTTCGACTGGGTGCCAACTTCAGCCAACTGTAAATCACTGAAAACAGCTGAAAATCCCACTGGAAGGCAGTCGAAATCTGCTGGAAATCCCACTGAAAACTACTGAGAAATCCCCTTTGAAAAACTCAATTTTTCCTTTGCAGAATCGGCTCTCACTTCATCTATCCATCCACAGAATCAGCTCTCAAACCATTAATCCTTCCACTGTTTCGGATCCCCAAACGGCTAACTTCTTCCACGGTTTCGATCCTCAAACAGCTAACTTCTTCCACGGTTCATCGGCGGTCAGGTGCACTTCTCATCGGAAGGACAATCCACTAAAAAGCCGCAACGGCGGAATGCGATCTTCAATATTTATCCGATTTGGCGGCACAACCAGATTGGCGTCGGCAGGCTTTTCACATCGGTGAGCTAGTGCCTTTGGTTTCCGCAACAGTGGAACAACAAACCTCTATTTCTTTCGATTATGGCTACCGCATCGGCTACCCAACCTGATCGGCGAAAGAGTCCGTTCCGCAGCCACAATGGTGGAACATAGTCTTCTTTCTCCTTTCGATCGGCATCAGCAATCTTTCTTATCGGAAGACTTAGTGTCTTCCACTTCTGCAACGGTGGCACAGGAAACACTATCCTCGCCGACGATTCCTACTGGCGGAAACCACCAACACTGTTTCATCGACGCTTTAGTCCTTTTGGCAGCTGCAACGGCGGGATGTCCAACATTAAGTTCTTCCATACCGTCGGCGACTTAATCTCTTCCACAGCCGCAACGGCGGAACATCGTTTGCTATATCTTGCCAATGTTCACCACTAAAGTCCGCCGACCTCCGATGTTTTCTTTCCTTAGAAAATTTTTCAACAAATTTCCTTCTCATCGGCTATCGGATGTCTTCTGCTTCGGGTGGTTAGTCATTTAGGTAGCCACAACGGTGGCCCACCAAACTCATTCTTCTTCCGACCGACGAACTAATTCTAACCGGCGTCGGCAGTCCCTTCTCATCGGAAAGTCTAGTGGTTTTGGTTTCCGGAACGGCGGCTCACGGAACAACTTCTCCTCCCAATAGCCGATTTGTTCCCTTACTTCGAAAAATTTCCAAATTTTTCCCTCTTTGCTGCTTGATCGGCTCCGTTCCTTCTTTCTATTGGTGAATTAACTTCATCACCAGCCGCAACGGCAGCTCGTCATCCTCTATCTCCTTCCGATCGGTGGCCAAATCAATTGTGGCAGGACCCGATCGGCATCGGCGGGCTTTTTGCATCAGAAGCCTAGCATCTTTGTCTTCCGCAACGGCGAACGTTTGAACCGTTATCTTCTTCTGGCGGCAGTCTTTCCTCATTGGAAGGCTAGTGGTTTTGGCTTCCACAACGGCAGGCACTCAACCACTTTCTGCTTCCGATTGGCCGATGATTTCAACACTTAGCCAAATTTTTCAAACTTCTCCATGGCGTCGACAGTCGGGGAACTTACCCATCAGACGCCTAACTGTTCCTCCATCCGCAACGGTGGCACGCAAAAACCCTATCTTCTTTCGGCGTCGGCGCTCTTTCCACATCGGAAGATTAGTGCATTTGGCTTCCGCAACGGCAGGTGCACGAACACTAATCCCTTCCGATCGACACTTACTTAGAACAAACTTAAACTTTTCGGTGTCGGCAGCCTTTTTGGTCGGAAGCCTTAGTGCTTTTGGCTTCCGCAATGGCGGCACGCCAAACAACTATTTCTTCCGATCCGCGCTTTACTTAGGGAAATTTTAACTTTCGACGTTGGCGATCGGAGGAATTTTCCGTCGGGTGCGTAGTTACTTTGCCATCCGCAACGGCGGAAGTCCGTTCCCCTAAATTCTTCCGACGAACTTCGAATACTTAGGCGATTTTCCCTCCAAACATCCTCCGTCAGGCACGCTTCTGCTAGCTCTTCCACTATAGCAGAAGTCTCTTCCACTAAGTCTTCCACCACAGTGGAAGTCCATTCCGCTAATCCTTCTACCATAGCGGAAGTCTTTTCCACTTAGCGCTCCGATGAACCACTGTTCAAATACATAGAAAAAAATTTTGAATTTTTTTCCATTCATCCACTGTCATCAAATTTCTTGATTGCTACTGTTCTGCTGAACATAGAAGGTAATTCTACCCTCTGTCACTGCATCCTTCATGGCCCATAGAGGCCCATTGTTGAAACCTTTTCTCTGATACCATACTATCACGTCCCCATCCCTCAGACCGACGAGGAGGACGCGACCAACACCACTTTGATGAATACGGGAAAACAACCCCATGAGCATAAGCAACATACAACAACGCTGGAATCAAAAACTTACTTAACAGAATGCATACTAAGATGCATAATCCATTCAAGGATACAATCCATCATACGAGATGCATAATTCCTCAAAACTCAGCGGAAGCAAACACACACACATTCCAGCATTTCATCATTATTCATTTGACAACAATGTAATTGCAGAGATGGAGCAGTCAAGGTAACTTATCTTTGATGAAGAACTCTGCAACCAGATACATTGCTGCAACATTCCACCCAACCATAGGCTAGCGTGCTCATCAATCTCTCAGCACACTGCCACCCCCGAGCTGGGCATGATTCCTCCAAGGATAGGGGTCAATGCAGGCTTACACATAGCTGAGGGACACAATCGTCCAAACCAACACTACTGGGTTTACTAGGCCTTCCACAATCTGCCAAGCCAGCACAGTCTGAAGACCAACCACTGCATACCCACAGCATAACAATCCCTTCACAGCCCTGTGAATAAGGTAAAGACAACCAGGGATAATCCCAAACAAAAGATGAGCACAGCTCAAGCCCACCAGACAACATAGAGTTGTTCTTGGCCCTAGCATGGCCAAAACAACTCAACAACAAACCAAAACCAGGGTACTTCAGTAGTCCAAACTCACCATGGATGATAGCAGCAATGCACAGCCCAAAACAAAGGAGAAGCCAATAGTCACACCTTTACCAATAGCATCCACGTGAGAAAACACAACTCACAGCTAACAAAAACGTGGGGAAGACAATAGCCTCAAAACATAATCAGTGAGCATGGCTCACTACATGGGAAAAATGCCCCAAATAGCCTGTGCGTGAGTACAACTTGCACCAAACCGCAGCACACAGAGGAAAACAAATGCATGGCCACAAATCAGTAAGGAAACTTACACATAGTCACTGAGCGCGAAATAGCTCCTACACCCGAGAATCCCAAGCGACCACCACGATTTCTCTTGCTCCCGGCGCGAGCAAAACCAACGCAGAGTCCCTGCGCGTGAGCATGAACAGACCACGACCCTGCGCATGAGCAGGAAACAGACAACGAAGAAGATGGCGGTGGAGGTGAAGGCCAGGCGCACGAGGAAGATGAACCGACAGTGAACCGACCATAGTCATGAAGATTGAAAACATTGGGGAGAAGAGTGAGTGCAGTCGTGGGTGGAGTGGGCGCATGGGTAAGGGACTGACAGTCCTGCCACCCCACTTCCCAAAAGCAATAACTGCCTCAACCACCAGCATCCATAACTGCCTCAACTACTCACAAAACATTAAAGAGGTTGGAAGAGGTTGGATGAGACAAGAAAGGTGCCAAAACAACAAGGTGGAAACACATGGGTTTTTTTTCCCATAGACCAAGGTTTGACATCCCCCACCCCTTATCCTTTGGAACCATGCCCTTTTCATTCAACGTTGCACTGCCGTAGCTGGTTGTGTTTTATTTTATTTGATGTGTGTATTTACATGATGCCACATTATAATGTGTCGGATAGCACGACATACCATCGGCAACTACCCCTATTGCCAAAACATACACAACCAAATCGATGGTGGGGCTTTTGCCTTGAGCTCCTCACCATGATTAATTACATTTTATACATCATGCAAATGGGGTCAAAACTAGGGGTGTGACAAGTCCCCACCATTGTGTTACCCTCCTATTGGTCAGAGGATTCAAAGTCCCCACAAGTTGTGGGGCACTAGGGTTATTAGACACTCCTAGAGATGTCGGCTCTAGTAAGTAATTGTTAAGTGAGGCCGACATGTTGGAGTGCACTTCAAGTGAATGGAAGAATATAAATAGAGAGTGAGAGCCTATCTATTTATGACTTGCAACAAACACACTCACTCATTGGGGCACATGAGTGAGAGAAGAGAAGCTCTCTCAGTGTGTGAGAGAGAGACTGTTGCTGTCGAGAGATCATCTTACTGTTTTCTGGTTTTACCATTTTGTGCTGATTCTATCTCTGAGGAAGTTGTTGGGTTTTCTCCTTTATGGTTTCCCCAAGGAAAACTCTTTGTGTCTCTTGTCTCTTGTGATGTGCTTATGTTTTATTGCTGTGCTTGTTATTCTCTCAGTTAAAAGATCCTAAGATCATAATGCTAGCTTGAATGATGAAAATCTAACATGGAATTAGAGCTAATCTAAGAAGAATACATTGTACAGCTACAGAAGCTAGGGCTTCTTAATTTTTGGGTCTCTCTCTACAATCCATCAGCAAAAGTATGCTAGGCTAACTCTCCAGTGAAGGGCGCATCTTTCTGTTGAAGCGGAATTCGATTCCGAGCATTTTCAGTTTTCGATGCAGAAATTAGGGATTTCTATAGAAGAGGATTTTTTGAGTGAGCTTATAATAGGATTGTTCTCCTCATCAAAACCAAAGTTTAGAGACCTGGATCAAGAAATTTGGTTGGGTGAAACTCGAGGAAAGTCAAACCCTAGTTTGACCCTGAGCTAGAAAACCCCTAAATACTAAAACTGCTAAGTTTTGGTACATTCGCTATATGCTGATATTGGCGAAGGTTCAGGAGCTGCAAATTGTAGAGGCCATAGCTAAAATCCATATTTAAACTGTATCCAAAAATTCAGCCTTAGATTCGCTATATTCGGGGAGATATGATCCCTCCAAGTTAGGGTTCCGTCCTCTTCCAGAATTCATCCCTAAACAGGACACTTGGGGAGAATTGCAATATATTTGGCTACAGAGGTCCAAATGTAATTCCTGAATATTTTCCAAAAATTTAACGGACTGTACTTTCTATGGTCCCAATTTAAGACTCAGAAGATGAACCAGTGACACGTGGCATGCTGTACCACTTAGCTGTTCTGAACAGTCCTGTAACAGGTCACCTTGGGAAAAGGATCCTAAATACAAATTGGTGAAACCAATTCTGATGAAACCTATGGTGTTGGATTAGGGACATGCTAGGTCACCTCAGTGAGAAAGTTCAGACATAGAGATGCATTAATTTCAGATATATCACAGAAATAGTAACAGGCCTTTCTACAGAAGAAATTGGAAAACTAGGGCTTCCTGTTCCGGGAGCTTCCCTCCACTGTTTTTAGAAAAAGAGTACATTGGATAGCTCCATTTGAAGAGATATATCTGTCTATACAATCAGATCTAAAAGATTCTAATTTTTGAAAAATTAGGGTTTCTGTGACAAACCCTAGATTAGCTAGCTCTGGAACCAGGATGGACACCTCAAATCGGTAAGATCTAACCTAATTTAAAACAAATTATAATATTTTATTTATTAATTTTCCTTTCCTTAAACCTAGGACTAGTCGGCCAATTTAAATATAAAACTTCACCAACCTGTATTTAAATCCATAGTTGCAGCTTTACCAATTGACTACTTGTCCTGATGATGGTTCCAGAATCGGAATCGAAACGTCGACCTAAAAATGTCTACTGCGGATTGTCCGGAAAAACCCTAGAACAAGATCTAATCTTTTGCAATTTCCATTTGAGGTTCTCATTTCAAAGTGATCTATCACATAAGCTTGATGAAGTTGACAACTTCCAAGCATGAAATTATATGATCTCTCTGAAGAAAATGAATTGGACACCTACACGAGTAGAGAGGTTCCAGTTTCAGAGGGAGATGAGGCTAGAAGCCTTACACAAGAAGAACTTGGTCAAGGCCAAGAAGATCATTGTTGATTCAGTCATGAATCAACTTGTACTACAAGTGTCTTCCTTAAAGACACCAAAGATGTTTGATTCCTTGACCACGCTATTTGAAGGGAAGAACATAAATTAGAATATGACCTTGAGAAACCAGTTGAAGTATGTGAAGATCCAGAATGCAGAGACCATGTAGTCATACTTTACAAGGGTCTCTCAAATCAAATAACAACTTAAGCGGTGAAAGAAGAAGTGAAGAATGCAGAAGTGGTGATAGCCACCTTGAATGGCCTCCAAGGATCATGGGATTCATTCATTCGAGGAATGTGTGCCAGAAGGAAGTGATTACTTTTAGCAGACTCTGGGAAGAAGAAGAAGCTCGACTCATAAGAAGAGAAGAGAAGATGGAAGCAATTGAAGATCAAGCTCTCACCATCCAAAGAAGATCCCTCAAGCGATGAGGAATATGGAGAACTCAACTCTTAAAGAACTTCTTATCCACCTTAGCATTTGGATAAGAAACGATTCTATTATGAATGAAGAAGACAATGAAGCTGAAGACTCAAGAAGGAGTATACCCACGAAACAAATAAAGATAAGTATTCAATTGTCATTTCATGATATTATTTTGTTATGCATTTGTTTATATTCAGTTGATGTATTATGCATGATAGGATGTTTGCATTAATGACAGTATACTACTAATATGCATGTGATGGGTAAGTAGCTCATGGTGCTATACAACTCTCCATTGCTACTTATCTAGAATGAAACCTCTTTGCTGACATATTGGATTAGTGCACAATCTCAATGTTGTCCTGGTAGAGATGGAAGGCATCTAGAAAGTTTCAGTGAGATATGGATGAATGTTGTATTGGCTAAAGTAGTTGCATGATCATATATTTATGCATAAGAATTTTCCAATATGAATATTCCTTATGAAATGTTTCTAACCATACAAATGTATTTGACTTGTAGGAAAGATCACATACATAATCACCTACAAGAAAAGAAGAATGAAGACTTGTTCCGAAGAACAAGTGACAATAGTTCAAAGACAAAGAATAATATGACGAGTGCAGTGACATCATTGATGTAGAACCTTCCAGCCACCAAGAAGAAAGGGAAGACCAGTTCAAGAAGAATGATGTCTAGGATACAGTATTGAGACCTGAAGAGAAGTTCATAGTTCCATCATGTAGTAGATGGAAACATCGTGGGATACAAAGCAAGATTCGTAGCACGAGGCATAGACTACAAAGAGACATTTGCAGCCACTAGAGATACACATGACAGGAATAATCATGTGTGCAAATGAAAGAAGGCCTTGTACGAGATCAGAAGACACCCACGAGATAACACATAGATGAGGAGCTTGATGAATATCTTAACCTTTGCTACAAGGTTGATAAAGGATGACAAGCTCACAGATGGATGTGAGAAGTGTTACCACCTAAGTTGTACTTAGTGGTTTTTATCAAGTGAGCCTGGTGAACCGCACAGGGTTAACTTGTTCGGACTTCAAAAAGACCTTTGGAAGTACTTCTGGGAAGTGCTTGTTGTATCATATCACATGTTCATACCCCATGGGGGAATTGTAATAAATGTTCTAGCATGATAGTGTCTGTAAAAGACTCAGTCTCTTAGACTTCATTTGTCAATCCGATCAGCCCAGGGTGTTTTTTCCCTTGGTTATTATTGGTTGTTGAATAAACGACTGATAATTTCTGAGTTTTTCACTCCATACCTCCAAAGTTGGGGTGGTCGGCTTGGAATTTGTGCCTATTGAGGTTATTAGAGTCTATGTGTCAATGTGTAAGCATGATAGACATCTTTTTTGAGTCCTATGAACATGTCTAAGTCCCCCTAGGTGTTTTTCAATTTTTCAATTTTTCAGTTTTTTCAGGGTTTTTTATTAAATTTTAATTTTTCCAAAACTTAGGCTATTTTTTAATAGTTTAATTGGAAAAATTGAGTCTATAATAAAAGTGGGCCAAATAATCAGTTTCAGTCATGTAGGTGCTCATTTTGAAGCTAGGAGCACCATGTAAACCCATGGACCCACTTTTTCCTAAGTTTTGTGTGATCTTCCATCACTCAGGCCAGAAAGCCCCAAAAATCAATTATTGATTATTTTAATTAATAAATTGATGAATAATGGAGCAAATCCAAAATCAATAACTCAATGGATTCTCAACCGATTTGACTGAAATCAATCAGATCTGGAGCAGATTGACTGGATCTGACAAATCCTTGACTAAAGGAGGCGATCAAATCAGATCTGGAGCAGATCTACAGTGGTCTTCATGAGGAATTGCGCCCCCCCTCTCTCTTCAACACGTTTTGGCTCTCCTAGATGCTCTGTGGGCCGATGTGTCAGTGTATGGGTTGATGTGTCAGCCAGATCAGGCCCCCGGTTGACAAGTAGGCTCAGTTCAGCCTCAGTTCTGCATTGATGAACTATCCATCAGAGGATTTCACTTGATTCCATGAGGAATTGCGCCCCCCTTGGGCTAGATGGCCTGCAATTTGTATAAATCAAGGAACAACCTCCTCTTCCAAGCTAGTTAGAACTGGGATTGAGGTGGTGCTGCTATTGTATTGTTGTAATTCTCATTTGAAATAAAGAAAAGCTTTGGAGGCAATACGGTGTGTT
>LPNX010185983.1:4204-14852 GCA_001517045.1 Pseudotsuga menziesii | reverse complement strand
ATAAAATTTAAAAGTTATATAAAAAAAATTATCATCATAATTATCATATTATAAAAATATATTTTAAATTAAATATTTTAATATACAACAATTTTATGTGAGGTTAAAATTCCATTTTTCTTGTAATGTAGGGACGTGTTCGCATTTAACCATGGAGGCATTCAAAATGACTCTTTGGGTGGCCTCTAAATATATGAAGAATAATTCATATATATAGTTGCTTGAAATTTGGATAATACAGAGAGGGGGGGGATCAGTATCATTAACTTTTAACAATTAAAACCACTTTTAACTTATTCATTAACACACATGATTGACAAGACACAAGAAACACAACTTTTATGGTGGAAGCCCAATTAGGAAAAACACTAATACTTCCTATTACTACAAAATTATATTCACAAATAGTTTATGCATGCTACTACAGTCAAAGCTGGTACTACACCCTGTTTACTAAAAAATATTGAAAGGAAGCTACTACCCCCTCCTTTATCAGCTATTACTGAAAGGATTCTTATACACCCTATTTACCATCTACCAATGGAAGGAGGCTACGACCCCCTTAAAGGCATACGACCCATGGAAGGAGGCTACAACCCCTCTCGATGGAGGAGGAGAGCTCGAACGAGGAGGAGGATGACTCGAACTAGCATCATGTGGTGTTTCCCCCAATGTATTTGAGCATGGGGAATTTTTGCATGATATGTATGATGAGGAAGTCTGGAGATTCTATTTTTTGTAATAATTATGACATTATGATATGAATGCATGTAGATTCTTATTTTTTTGTTTTTATGTGTTTTATGAGTATCTTTTTATGATGATGACAATACCTATATGATGTATATGAAATATGTATGCATGACTATATGATGATACATGGTGCAGTTTATTTATCATATGTGGTGATTGATGTACCACTCTAGAATGTCATTATCCATTTGATATGTTACACTATTGAAACTTCTAGGAAGATGCATGAATGAAATGGATTCGAAATGTTTAACCAAGTTTCTAGTGCAACAGAACTTTCTAAAGAGGCAGGAATCACATACCCAATAATAGTTATTCAACTGGGTGAGAAGCAGTTGCGACTCTAATAAGATATCAAGGTGACAAATACCCAAGTGAAGGGAGACGCTCAGGATACCAGTGACGACATCATACTCAACTTGGTTGTTGGTGGAAATGACAACACAAATTTCGTCGATATGGATCAACTCATGTGACTAGAAACAAATTATCCACGCAACCGAGGTGAGAATAGGAGACCATCTAGTTGCACTATCGACGAAACCAAAATAGGAGGGAAATGTAGGATCCATATGGAACAACCAAGGAAACAAACTATGAGACTTGTGGTAAAAATGATACAAAAAAGAAGGAAAATATATGATACAAGGGTATGCAAGTGGTCGACTTAGGAATAAAATATCTTGGGGCAGATCCCATTACGGGGATTCTTCAAGAGGTGATTGTTAGAGTCAACAAGGAGATATGCCCCCTTGTAGAGATAACGATGGATGACATAAGGGCCATACCAAATGGATTCGAACTTCCCATTTCCAATCTTATCATGGTATTGATTGTAGATGAGAACAAGATCCCCCTCATTAAAGGTGCATGGGTGGATGTGGGATTATTAATGGGACTTCAACTAGGTATTATCCGCTTGGATCATTTGGAGAGCATCGCAATAGTCCTCATCAGTTTGTTCAAGCATAAGTAGGCAATTTTCCAATAGTGAAGTATTAGGTAGAAGTTCAATGTCAAGGCAGTGTGATGGAATCTTCCATTCAATGGGAATAATCGACTCCATACCATGGACTAAATGAAATGGCATAAAATTAATGGCAGTTTTAGTCAATGTCCGATAGGTCTAGAGGGAAAAAAGGAGAGAGAAGTGTCAGTTGGTCTTGTGTTTGTCCACCATTCATTGGAGCATTGTTTTGAGGATCTTGTTGATAGCCTCAACTTGGCCATTTCCCCGAGGATAATAAGAAGAGGAATACTGGGGTTCAAACTTCAACATAGCAGAGATATTTGTCCAAACAACATCCTCAAAGTGAAAACCATGGTCTGAGACTAACTAGAGGGGTACACCGAAAAAAATGATAACAAGGTCTAAAAGGAAGAGTGTCGTAGTATCATCCTTACATTTGAAGGTAGGAATGGCTTCAACCCAGTAGGTGAAGTAATCAACAAACATAAAGATGTATTTATGGTCGTCAGCTAAAGGAGGGTTATAGGTCAGGAAGTCAATCAGACACTTACAGAAGGGACCGACTCTAATAACAGGATGTAGTGGCGTAGGAGGAATATTTTCCTTTAGGTAAAATATTTATCAATTTCATCAATGTTTTGTTGCTTAAATGTAATCATCAAAGATAGTGGGTCAGAAATAACCGATGGGATAGATCTCCTGGGAAGTAACCAAACCAGAGAGGTGGCCACCATAGGCTTCGCTATGACACTCATTCAATACTTTTTTGGATTCATCATGAGCGAGGAAATGATGCAATATTATGCTGACACCATGGTGATATAAGACATCACTCATGATGAGATATCAAGTATCTTAATGCCGAATGCAATGAAAATATTCGCGGCTTAAATGGGGCCTAAATTTATGGTTCTACAAGTAAAGGAGGTTGGCCCCATGCCACGGGTCTTCAGCAGATATGAAAAAGTAATAATTCATCAGGAAGACTAACAGTGATAAGAGGCGAGGTAGATGATGATGGGAGGTCTTCCATCAAGGATGCTAATGCCAAATCTTTAGTACTTTTGGGTGTTACAAATTCCAAATCGTACTCTTGAAGGATGAAAATCCACTTTGCGTCATCACCTTGGTTTAGGAGGTGGATAAAGATATAATGCATGGGATTGGAATAGGCCACAACTTTGATGAAGATTAGAAGGATGTAATGACATAGCTTCTACACTGAAAAGATGATGGAAAGGGCCATTTTCTCATCGTGGGACTAATGTAATGGTGGTCCATAAATTTTTTGGCTCACTTAATATATCGCGTGCTCTTGGCGAGCATTGTCTTCCTGAATTAGGACTCCATTGATAACATTTTTAGATATAGACACATAGAGGAGAAAATCCTTGGCGAATTCAGGAGGAGACAACAAGGGAGAGGAAGCTAAATATGTTTTCAATGCATCGAAAGTGGTTGTGATTGCTCATCCCACACAAAAGGAATGTTGGTACGGAACACGTGTAAGAATCCATAGACTTTCATTGCATAATATGGGATAAACTAACGAAATAAATTGTCCTTTCCTTCAAGGCTATGCAATTGAAGTAGAGTGCATGGAGGGAGAAGATTTAGGATGATTTGAACCTTCAATGGATCCATAGTGATCCATTTTTTGGGACACGATGAATCCTACTAAGCAATTGACTAGGACACATAACACACACTTGAGAGGGTTTAGGAGGACATTATCGAAGGAATACTTTTTTTAATTCTTCCAAATGTTGAGAATGCTCTCGAGATTGAGTTGTAAGGTCGTCCAAATAGACAAGGATAATATGAACGAGGTCATGGAAGAAAAAGTTCATGGCCTGGTAAAAAGTAGCTCCAACATTTTTATGGCCCAAACGGTATGACATGAGACATAAAAGTTCCCCAAGGGGTGGTAATGGAGGTTTTATACTGATCTTCTTTGCAAATCTGGATTTGGTTGTAACCCAAGAAACCATCCATGAAGGAAAAGACCTCATGGATGGCACAAGCATCTATGATTTGGTCTATAAACAAAGTAGGAAAGTTGTATTTGGGATAGGCCAAATTCAAAGCATGGAAGTTAATCAGTAAACACATAAATGGTTCCTTGTTTATTAATGGCGGGAACATGATTGGAAACCCAAGTGGTATACACAATGGGGTATATAAATCCTTCTTTGCACAATTTTTTGATCTCATCTTTAACAAAAGGGTCCTTTCATGGGTGGATGGGTTGTTTCTTTTTGTGAATGGGTTAGAGGAATTTTGGGGTCTAAAATGGGCCTCCAAAGGAAAATAATAAAATAATGGTTAAAATAATAAAATAATAGTTAAAATAATAAAATAATATTGATTAATTTTGGAGGAAGAAAGAAAAAAACTACTTTTTGTGTTCGTATTTTCGACATATCTCCCTGTGTTTTTACTCAAATTTTGATCGGGAGAGCTCGTTGGATGCGGAATTTGATTCCGCATCCAACGAGTACCCACACTGCATACTTTTGATGGACCCCGCTAACCCAAAAACAAGAAATACCTGAAAAAACATGATGATGACATCATCATCATGTTTTTTCAGGTATTTCTTGTTTTTGGGGTAGCGGGGTCCGTCAAAAGTATGCAGTGTGGGTACTCGTTGGATACGGAATCAAATTCCGCATCCAATGAGCTCTCCCAATCGAAATTTGAGTAAAAACACAATGAGATATGTCGAAAATACAAACAAAAAAAGTAGTTTTTTTTAATGACAAATATGTCAATTCAACCATTATGGTTGACTTATTTTATTGAAATTCTATTGGTTCTTGAATTCCAACTCATAAAAACTTATTTTGACACGTTTTCTTATAAGGCACATTTTAGACCCCAAATTTCCTCTAACGGAAACATTGGTCCATGTGTCGATGGGATGCTTAATGATATATGAATCAATCCCGAGAATTTCAATGTAGGACCAAGCGAAAACATCACGAAACCCTTGAAAGAGTTACTTATAGGTAGTGACTTCCTTAGGAGAGCATGCTATTCTAAACTATCCCAGGTTTCATTGAGATGTCAACTTGGATGGTTTGTGAGATATTTGCCATTTTACCTTCTTCAAAGGCTTCAAGTTTCAGTATTGGGTTCTTAAGCCAATAGAGAATTCCATGGATAAATTCTTTTGATTCGACGGAGAACTAATCTGATGGTGAGGAAGTTTCATCGGTGATGAAAAATGAGCGATGGTACAAGTCATCCAAAGGAAAATATGGAGTAGTGAGAGGTTCAAGGATCTCTTCATTGTTATGAAAGTATCGTGAAGATAGATGATAGGGATTGTTCACGGTCGATGTGGAGGAAGGGTTTTGGAAGGTGGAGATCATAAAAATGGTATTGGTGGTAGTTGAAGAAGAAACCAGAGGGTGGTTTTATTCGAGGATAGTGGCCTCAGACTCAAGAGAGTGCTGGAGGATTTTAATGTGGATAGGTTGATAGGAATGATGACCATAAAAGCCACACACTACACATGAGTGTTTCTTCTGTAATTTTTTTTTATTAACCGCAGGGATGTTTGGTACATGAATAAATTGAGTGTCGTCAGTATCAACTAGTGTGTGCATGTGGTTGCAAAGAAACAACAAATAGAGAGATTTTTGTGTCACATGACTAAGGACATCACATAAGGAACAAGTAGGAGGCGGATGTGTCTCTACGAGGGCTTTTGGTTCCTTTCCCCTTGTCTTCATAGGAGGAAGGGGTGTAGGCGTAGATGTAGGAGTAGTCGCTTGTGTACTAGGAGGTGGGTGTGACACCGTCTCAATAGATTGGACTAGTTTTAGCATGATTTGTGGTGTCTGGGTGGAGTTGGGTGGATCGATGTACCACACTAGAATTCCCAAAGTGAATCCTAGAAGGTTAAGAGTAGCCATGACTAGTTTACTCACAATACTAGAGGTTTGAAAGAGAAACGGGATGGTGTGAATGGAAAATGAACCCTAATAATTTCCCAGGTTCTGCAGTTGTAGCTGCGGCTAAGGTTGCGAGGAGGTCGCAATGTTACCAGATGTGATGGTGCACAAATCTAATATGTCAGTCATAGAAAGGGGAGGAGGGAGGGACAAAAATGTATCCCTCAAAGGGGCATTGGTAAAAAGGCCTGGACCAATGACAGAGATGGAAGGGATGGATACGTCGTCGATGGTGGTTTCAATAGTAGGGAGGACATGCTTTGGGGTGGTCGGTCCTTTAGGATCATAATGCATCAGTTGGTTGATAGTCATGATATTCCCATCATGAAGGAACATCAAGAGTTGGAAGATGGTAGAAGAAATAGATCGCATTGCATACATGTAACTACGTCCAAGGAGGAGGTTGTAATCTAGTTGGGCATTCATAACCTTGATTTCAATCAACAAGGGTTTTTTTCCAACTCAATGGGGACATTCATGAGAACTCCTTGTGGTTGGGAACACACAACCATCATAGGTGCATATGGCGGTGGTTGATGGTTGAAGGGTTGGGGATCCTAGATTTTTCCATATGAAGGTTGACATAATGCAAGTGGATGATCCCTTGTCAGTGATACATCAATGAATGACCAAATTTTGAACAATGAAAGAAACCTAGAAGGCTATGGATGAAAGGGTCCAAGGTTCACCTTGATCCAAGTCATACGTGATGAACTTATATTTAGAGGGTTCGACGACACCTAAAGAAGGTAACAAGGATTTTCATTGTGAAGGACAAGTTCTTAGGACTTCCAAAGCATACATGGGAAAGGGAGATTGGGACAAGTAATCAACGATACTGTAATTTAGAGCATCTCTAGCAGTAGAATTGTTCACAACATGACGTAAAGGAAACTTAGGGACTTTGGCAGTCCCATCCATGGGGTGTCTTGGTAAATGTAAGGACATATCGAGAGAGGTAGAGGTCGATGTCATGGAGGGATTAACAGTTTCTATGGTGGATCCATATTGGTCTCGTCGAGTCAGTAAGTTGACTTTTGACGACAAAGTCATCAGATGATGGACACCAAGATATATGGGTTGAATTGTAGAAGTTGTTACAATATTTTGTGGTACCAAAGGTTGAGTTGCAACCATTCCTTGATTTGGTAATGATTTTTGTAACACCATAGGTGGAGTACCTTGTGGTACTGGATTTGGCTATCTCAGAGCGGTTGCATTATGGTCACGTTGATTGTCAGTTTGTAACAAGTGGCAGACTTGATTCATATGGGGCACTGATGTGTATAATGGTCGTAAGTTTAAAAAATGGTGTACTGATGGTTAGTTTGCAACTAAGGGTTCTTCCCAGGTCGAGGTGGATGTTGGAGGTCATCTACAGGGGGATTGGCTCCATTTTTATTCAGAGGATTGGGTTGTTTGCCACCTCCTTGAGGTTTGTTTTTTCCATGGTTCTTACCTCTATACCTTCTTCCCTTCCCTTGTTGTTTATTGGGGATGGGTTTATTAGGAAGGTTTTGTAGAGCGTAGAGTCCATCAGAATCATGGGATTCCATCGATGTATCTTGACATGAGGAGCCAACACAAGGAGCATCAAATATGGCAGTATAAAGATAACCCGACTGGGAATATATGAGATTGAACTGTTGTGCTTTGAGGATTTCTTCTTCCTCAGTTTATGGGCCCTCAGATGCAACATCCTTGGTGATAAGGGGAGTAAGGTTTTAAGAAACAAATTAAGGAATATCCCATAATCTAACTATATTTTACACAAGATACGGAAATGACGCCAGTAATGGATGTGATTCGTGATGTGGGTAGAAGTGTTCTGTCTATAGGATAACAAAATTTCAATGCCCTCATCGTAATGGATGGGTAGTTGGAAGTACTGAAGGAACATCAAGGATAATGAGGAAAATTCAGGGTAAGTAGCATGGGGGAAATCAATCCACCATTTGGATGCAACACTAGTGAGTGTGCATTGGAATAGACGCAGTCAAATACAGTCGTACACTATGTTGTTGGAGGAAAACCATAAGCGGAATGACATAATATGGTTTTGAGGGTATTCTCCTACCTATCCCTCAAACTTAGGGATGTTTGAAGGGATTTTAGTAGGAATGGGAGACCATAGCGGGTCATGACTAATGGGGTCATTCGTCAACTGCACCAAATAAGGCAAGTTGAGACTAGCCATGAATGATAGAGTAGGACATGGAGTAGATCTAGGAGGGCCAACAATAGTGCTAGGACTTTTGACAGTAGAAGTAGTCATGAGAATGGTGTGAATATGTAGAATGGTGGTAGGAAGGCCAATTTCTCCATGCATAAATGAATGTATGGTGTGAACCATGGTAGTTGGAGTGGGGCCACCACTAGTGGGTAGAGAACCAACAACAGTGTGTGTGGTGGAGAGTGGACCACTAGGACCAAGACCTGTAGGTTTGACATAAGGGACACCTAGTATGATAGGTGGAGTGGTCACAAGTCCATTATCAACTATGCCCCCTCGAAGGGGTTGGTAGGTGCACTATCCAAGGGGCTAGATGGGGTAGTGAGAAAGGTAGGTTCAGATTGATAATAATCTGAATAAGACTCAGATGCAGTGTATGGCTCTGAAGGTGGTGAATGACGCCAAATACGGATCCAATGATGATGGTTAAAGGAACCAAAATGAGGGGTATGCCTCCTAAGTCTCTAGGAGTAGTGTGGTGGATAAATGGTGGTGTGATGGTGTTCTATATGATAAATGAATGCCCAAGGGTGTCAAACACAAGCTCAAAATTCCAACTACAATCGATTGTGCAGAAGTATAGCTAATAAATGGTGGCACATAAGCCAACAAGAACTCTCTAAAATCAAACTGCAACAACATGTCATAGCAGGCAAGTATACAACAAAGAGACCAAAAATCCAACAAGAAACACTACCTATAAATAAAATGACACACTAACTTATGGGTACAAGTCCAGGAAAACTCCTAACTACAAGATGGAATCTCCTCAAAAATCGTATCCTATGATGGGTGGTCAAATACACAGTCAAATAATACAAATTGGAATAACCAAAAGCTAAGAGAATCCAACTATAGAGAGGGACCTCGGGTAAAAGAGCCCTAAGAGACTAGAAACTATGCTACCTCGTTCAAGAAAAATTCGGGATGGTTTCCTGGCACTTCATCCCTTTGGTCCTCAACACCTGATATTTTACTCAACATGCACAAGGATGACTATGAAGGGTTAGAATTCAGTACATAATGAAGTGTGGTATTCCACCCTGACTTATGGAACCCCTTTGTTGCGACTTAACCCCACAGAGTGGGAGGCCCCATGATAAATTGGTCATGACTGTGTCAATAAATACTACATGATTTTAGTTCCCTAGAAGACAACAACTATCTCTCAGGTGTAAGTGACAAAGAGGTGTTATTTGGATTCCTATCCCTAGTGTCCTAACTAAGCTACACTATTTTTGTGGTCCTCAAATGAGGTTACAATGTTGGTTGTGTTAAGTTAAATTTTAGGCCCGGCTTGGGATCATGAACTAAACATTTATTTTAAGGTGTGATTTGTGTGCATAGGTGAAGTACAATCTCTAAACCCCAATGATCTCACTAACAAGACGCAAATGATGAAACATAAATAATAGTAAATGACAGTAAATATTTTTCAAAACAACTAATTATTCCAAATGAAATAACGTATACAAGTAAATGAGAACATAAGGAACTACATAAGACATAGGAAACACACAGGTGGGGGGAGGGTCTCGACTACTAGGCTCAACTAAGGTAGGCTCACATACAAGCAAAAGAGGACTACAAAAAAAACCTAGGGTTTGTAGGTAATCATATTTAGAAGGAAACAGTTGGGGAAGGGGTAGAACATAGACGAGGGCACTAGAAAGAGTCTCAAGCACCTCAAAACAAATGGAAAAACTACACGCCACACCTATCGGTACAACAAGTAAGGTCGGGGTTGCACAAATATGTAAAACAATCGCGACTGTGATGGGAAAAACCATAGAAATACAAAGGTCTCACTTAATAGGAGTTTTTGTACTACAAGTTGCATGAAAAAGGGTCACCGATGCGCTCGAGGTCACTCTAGGAGCCTAGAAAACCACGATCTGGAATTTGAGTCCATGTCACGCTTATTGAGGGCAAAGGAGCGACCTAGCCTCACTCTTATAGGGCGTAAAGGTGCGACCTGAGTCGCAACCTTCGACCGAATAAGTGTGATCTGGATGAATCTACAGGATTTTTTAGGAAAAAATATTAGCTAGGACTAGGGGGAAGGCACTATGATGGGACTGGTTTGGATCTATCCTGAGGGGGTCATATCTGTGACGACTGATGGTACAAAAAGAAAACAAACTAGTAAAACAACTGAAAAAACAAAGATCCAAGGGAATCAAGCTAGTGGAGTCACCAAAACTATAGTGGGGATTTATCCCCTACTACGTGCAAAATAACCTACCTTAGATCGATTGGATCTAAGGGTAGAGTTCATGGTGCAAGAGATTTCTCGACCTTGACTTACAAACAAGCAACAAATATTTATTTTTTATTTTATTTTTTTGATCTAACTAGTAAAACATAAATATAACAACATACCTTTCAAAAACATGGGTCACTGTAGCCATTTGAGGAAATGGTCTGCTAGCTCTCATGGTCTAGTTCTTCGATCAACTACACTAATGGTTGCCAGAAGAGGGAATCAATCAAATATGGTATGGATCAAGCTCAACATACACATGGAATGGTGTGGCAAAAGTATGGGAAAGATGATAAAGTGATGAAAAGTTGACAAAACGTGTAACCAGTGTTTGAGGGGAGACCTTCACAATGTATTTATAGGATGATCCAAGAATTTTCTACCTATGGTATTGACCCATGGTATTTTACTATGCATGGTATTTGTCCATCGTTTTTTTCCCATTCTTATTTTAGGTTTTTTTGGTC
>LPNX010185971.1:1005146-1089477 GCA_001517045.1 Pseudotsuga menziesii | reverse complement strand
GCTATGGAAGAGGAGCGCGTTCTTTTTTCTATGTAACATGAGCGTGTTCCTAAAAAGTGAGGTTGCATCTAAAAGGTCCCTCATCTTCTTGCACACACCCAACATTGAAAGTGGAAGTTCAGATAGTAGATACTTTTTTCATACCATCATTATAAAAAGAAAATAAAAATTATGTTCAAATAGTAATCCTTTGTTCCCATTTTCATGGGCTTAAACTTTAGAATGTTGTACAAATGTAATGGCCATTTCTTACTTGGGCCTTACTTCAAAATTATAAGCATCTACTTCAAACATGGTCCCTTTTTACTTTTTATGGAGCTCATATTATAATCCAATTTTGGATAGCCTTGCCTACTTCCTCCATTATATAAAAATATGTTTGCAAATTACTTCATTATATATAATATATATCCTCATTTTACTTTTCATGGAACTCATATTATAATCCAATTTTGGATAGCCTTTCCTACTTCCTCCTCCATTATATACACCGGGGATTCACTTGTTGACCAATATCCTAGCACGTTAGTTCATATTGCGGGTTTTAAATTTCTTAAAGATCAGGCCAATATATTACAGGTATTGGGGGGATGAGGGGTTTAGGGTGGGGGGTTAGGGGGTTTATAAGGATTAGGGTATAAAAATGGGTGGTGGGGAGGTTTTAGGTATTGTGAGAGGGTTTCAACAAAAGGAGTTTGGACCAACATCTACAGAAATTAAGAGTATTCTTTAATATTCCATGATTGCACGTGCTATGTGAGAGGTTCATTAAGTGAAGCTCCCATGATTATATATAATATATGTTTGCAAATTACTTCATTATATATAAGATGTATCCTCAAATTGAAAGAAAAGAAATAGTAAAAAAATACAATTGCGGAGAGGTAGATAAACATAGAGAACCACGAAGATAGATGAAATACATGAAACACCTTAAAATCATGGAGGTATAGCATATATGTGCATGTGTCCTATGAGAGTGCATAATTCGAAAGGAAAAGTTACCACAACGGGGATTAATTCCTTTGAAAATTTGAATAGAACAACTCATAGACGCCATGCGTTTGAATTATATGGGGTGGGGGCACGCAGGTTTCACTTAGTGAACTTGTTACATAACACGTCTTTTCATATGATATTAAAGAATATCCTTAATTTCTCTAAATATTGGAAAATAATTCCTAAAATTGTATTGTTGAACCCCCCCTCACAATATACCTTTCCAATTAAGAAAACGCTTAGTTTCACGATATATTGTAGGTATCCATTTTATCAACTCAATTTCAACACATGCTTATATCATATTGTAAAGTTGTAACAACTAGATCCCTAAAGCATCTTAGTATAAGCAAACAAGATGATAAATAAACTATAGTATAATGCTAGTAATGATCCCAATAGGATTGCAAAGGCGAGTGATTCATTTGTAGTGTTGGATAGTTGAAGACCCAACGAAATAGTAACGGGGAAGGAAAAACACTTAAAAGGAAACCCAATCAAGAGATCAATGTAACAAAGAATGTAAAATAATGATAGTCCAATAGTCATTGCAATGCCTATAAAATATGACAATTGCACATGTTTCACACCAAAACGTGCTAATCTACGAATTTTATATCATGTAACTACAATTATAGCCATAGAGAGCTCATGTTTTCTATAATCTTAATAAACTAAACTCCATAAAATATTTTTAATAATCTTAATAAATGTTTCTATTCTATTTTGCAAAGCTATTTGTATGTGATTTATAATACATTCATAGTAAAATATGGTAAAATAACACTCTTTTGTTTAGATAAATTATGTGCATATATCTTCTTATGCTTAAAGTATTCCAAGTTTAGTGAACACCGATTATTCCACAACAAATGGATCTCATTTCTATATCTATACAAGATCAAATTAGTCCAAAATTAGAGCAGAATCTCTTCATTTCCTATTTAAATTCTTAAAATAAATTAAATGATAGTCCCATATAAAGTTAACATTGGTTATCCATGAGGTTATTGATTTTTCTTTAGTCTATAAGTACTTTATTTTTTGAATATTTGTAATTTTATTTAATTGGGAAGAGCTTTATGTATGAAACTAAGAAAAAAATCCTCAATTTTTTGTATGCATATGATCCAATGATATAATCAAATTCTTTGGTATTTTTAAGATGGATTTATGGAGTAAGATTTCAATTGGAATTAAGATTTCAATCAATAATAATATAAAATGATTAACATAATGATATGAATATTTTCATTTAAAAACTATTTAATAAAAAAAAAATCATATGCATAATGATAATATTATAAGAAAAATATTTGAAATTAAATATTGTAGTATAAAATGTTTTCATATACAACAATTATATATATATATATATTAAAAGGTATATAATAAAATTAATAAAATATTTATCAACATAATTATAATATTATAAAAATATTATTTTAAATTAAATATTTTAATATACAACAATTTTATGTGAGGCTAAAATTGCATTTGAATGTTATTCCTCGACCCTCCAAATAAAATAACCCCCAATATTTATATCACTATGTCAAATTAAACCCCCTCGGCCCCTTGATATGACACAAATTGTTTTGGATGATTTTATGAGTATTCAAACCCCCAATATGAATGGATGTGATATAATATTGCTTTGCTAGTGAACCCCTCGTGGTATTTCCCAAGGAATGGAAAAACATAGAATATAATTTTATCATGTTCACAAGACTATGTAGTTTATGGGACAAGATAATTACATCTCATTGTTACCGACCTTTATAAATAAAATGGGCGGAAAAAGTACACAGATGCCACAAACTATGAATGGAGTGTACGACATAGGGTTTTGGATGTGTAGGGTCCAATACCTGTCAAAGTCTACTCATGTTTGTGATTGGTGGCTACATCATGTTTTTAACATTTTACCATCTGTGGTACATTATTCTTTTATCCCTCCTTGCAATTTTATCTATCTTGTTGTCCCTGAATACCTTGCTCCAATTAGCTCCATCTATTGTCAACCCTTCCTGGTGTGGTTGCATTATTTGTAGTGAAGAAAGAAATGTTGCTCAATTTGTTTGATTCCTTTCGTTATTGGGCTCTTTCCATTTTCTTGTCTCACATCTTAGCCTTTGAGAATTTCCTTAAGCTGGGAAAAAGTGTGTTTTCCCTCCATCGAATGTTAAGTCTAAGATAGTTCTGAATCTCATTTTCACAACCAATAATGTGTTTTTCAATATAATATTGTTGTTTTTTTTGCCATTTTCCTTTCAAGTTTCCTATTGCTTTTTCTTTTTCTATTTTGACATATTGAGAAATTTATATGTATCAGTAATTTCAAATGTTGCCTTTATCTTGAAATATTGTCATAAATTATTTCCTTCCTAATTGGAAAATTAATCCATTAGAGGAAATTTCAACTGAAAATGGGCATCCTAAGGAAAATTAATAAAATAATAGTTAAAATAATAAAACAATGTTTATTAATTTTGGAGGAAGAAAAGAAAAAACTACATTTTTGTTCGTATTTTCGACATATCTCCATGTGTTTTTAATCAAATTTCGTTTGCGAGAGCTAGTTGGATGCGGAATNATGATGTCATCATCACGTTGTTTCAGGTATTTCTTGTTTTTTGGGTAGCGGGGCCCGTCAAAAGTATGCCGAGTGGGTACTCGTTGGATGAGGAATTTAATTCCACATCAAACGAGCTATCCCAATCGAAATTTGAGTAAAAACACAGGGAGATATGTCGAAAATACGAAAAAAAAGTAGGTCTTTTTATGATACCTATCCCAAAAATTATATTAAAAAATTGTTTAAGAGGTGCTCCCTTTTTTAATTTTAAAGCATTTTGATTGGCTAATACATGATGACATGGAATTTGTATTATTTCTGGAAGGCCTGTTTTAAATTGAAATTACCTCTAATGCTTTATATTTTAAATTGTTTAAGGGAAATTTTAACTTTACACTTCTAGGAAGGGCTAGAACAGTTTAGAATGGAAAGGGTTCAAATTTGAAGCTCATCTTAACCTCAAATGGTCCATATGATTTTTTTTTGTGAGACTCCACATTGTTAATTATTAAATTGGAGGAGACACTAGACAAAAGGACGGAGGAGATAAAAATGAAATCCAAAGTTGAGATGAAGGGAAAGAACATGGTTCAAACCTACATCCATGAGGTGGCTATACCCACGAGCTATGCCTTTCCCATGGATGACACAACCCGTGGCACAAATTCAAACCTTGTGTACAACGGTGCCATGCCTGAGACCTACATCGGCGCAATGAATCAATTCTTGTTCCAACCCACACTTCAGCTAGGAATACAACCATAGCAGAGTATGCCATCCCCATGTTCATTAGGGACAAGAAACTGGTCATATAAACATTCCTATGAAGGCCTCGAGCAACCAGAGTACCCGAAGCTCAACCATGAGTTCATTGACATAAGGTTAGTGATGGGTGACTTGTCCATGTCCCTAAATTCCGCGTTCCTCATTATGACCATGAATATTCTTAGAGGGATACTCTATAAGGGTTCCAAGGTTTTGAAAGAGTCATCCTCGGTCATTTATAACAAGATTCACGACATGAAGGACCAAGAGTGCGGTGTTGTGTGGGAGGATAGCATAATTTTCTTTCCCCCAACTATCAAAATGGTTTTTCTCTCAGATACTATGTCGAATGGCACAAAATTTTCCAAGTGGATCTGCAAGATGCATGCCCAAGCCTTGCATGTCGTCTGTGATCACTTACGTCTAACTCTTCTTTAGCATTATGTCTTTCTGGTTGGGGGTTTTAGGATGTTTATCATGGTCAATGAGAAAGAGGGTTTTAGAGAGGAAATTTTTTTGAAGGTGCAAGATGCATTCCCCAAAAAATACTCGGCGATGGTCTTGCTTGGCCGAGCAATGGGGTATAGGTGAATGCCAAAGGTGGAGGAGTAGGATGGAGAAAGGTTGCGAAATGAATTGGAGGTGGAGTTTTCGACATCTTCAAAGTTGTGACGGTGAGGATTTTATGTAATTCTTAGGATTTTGTGAATTGATTTCACATGAAAATACTAAATTATCGAGTCTAATTTCATCCTATTGTAAATGTGAAGGAACAAAGTTCCTCAATAATAGAATAACGAGTACAAGTAACGTAAGAAATCCATAAATGGCTAAGTAGTAATGTAAAAATGTAATGTATGATAGATGATAAATAGTTACATAGGTTTGGGATTTATATAAGCCTTCCATGCACCTTTTTGTAAAAGGGAATGAGTATTGAATTTAGATAGTATTTAATAAATAATAAACTAATATTAATATTAATTTATTATTTTACTGTTACATTGCCTTCCCCTTAAGGGGAGATTTGTCCTCAAAGATTCATTGACAACAGTCTCTGATTTTGCTTAAAATGTCATCTCTGGATCCTTTGTGACACTTGATGAAATAAGACAATACGAGATACAAATTCCCTAGGAGAATTGTCGCATCGTATCTACTATGGTTCATCCTAGATCTTTTTTTGATCGAAACTCTGAGATAGTTTTGGGAATGGGTCATCTCAATTGTTGCTTAGTATGTCGAACTAATTTCTTGTCAACACAACTCTTTCGTGAATGCTCATTTTGACCCTGTTGTTGGTCAAAATGACGATTATAATTGGGATGTCTGTAAGGCATATGTGTTGTTTGTTTTTCTTCCTTTTGAACTATGGCGAGGACTTCCTTCACTTCCTTGACTTAATTTATGGATGCATATTCCTGGATTTGCGCTACTTTGTTCTCCAATAGATTGCTATGACTTTGAATCTTTTTGAATCTTTCATCTTGAGACTTTATGTCATTTTCTAACTTCTTTTTTTTTTTCTCTAGTTCTTGATTAAGATTCTTTTGACACTGGAGTATTCTTCTTTCTAGGTCTTTACTGGAGTGTTCCCTCTTACAAATGTGTTTTAGTTTTTTAATCTTTCTAATCAGTGTTTTGTTATGATTTCTTAGTAGAAAAATTTCTTCTATATTGCTAGTTAACACATTGTTGATTTTTTTCATTTTCAACTTATGCTCCTTCTTAATGTCGTCATACTGTTGTTGGAGTTTTCCTTTTTTTTGTTGACGACGACTTAACTCTGATTCTTGAATTCCTAACTTTTCCTAGACTTGCGCTAATTTGTCTTCCTTTTCCACGATGAACTTGTTTAGACGACTAATTTATTCTTCTAAATCAATAATATCCTGATATGTATATTCTTTGACTTTTTTTTACTTTATTATCTGGTCTTTATGTTTTTGAATGAGGGTTTCCAAATGTGATATTTTATCATCTTTATCTGCTAACCTTTCAGTGAGGTTTTCTTTACCATCTTTTAAGAATTGAATATGCGATTCCGAGGTAGTAATCCTTAGTTTATGCTTGTCGATTTCGAGCAGTATACTATTATTTGTTACTTTGCACTGTTTTAGCTAATTTGAAACTGCTCGTAACTGTGATTGTAATTTTTGTATCATAGTCGCCATGAATTCTTGAATTCCAATTTTCCATCTTGGTCTTCTTGTTTGATAGCAGATTTCGGTTTCTTGACTAGTCTTCTTTTCTCCTTTTATATAATAATTGTAATTATTACAATTATTAAATATTAAATACTAATATTAATGATATTATATATATATATATATATATTTGAAAAATTTAATATAATAACAATAAGAATATTATTATAGTATTTTTTTTGGAATGATTCCAATTAGGTTTTTGAAGTGAGTAAGGGAACAATATGGAGGTGGCTACATGTGTCGAGTGTGAAGGAATGTGTGCAAAGGAATGTGAATATTGGGAGGATGATTCGATGGAGCAAGATTAGGAGGAGGTCGTAGATGGATGGTGGTGTTGGATAGAAGGAGACTGTGAAGGTGAATTCTAAATATGTGGAAGAAGGGGGATGAGGAGGTCACAGAAGGAGTGGTAGAGGGATAGGGGTGGAGGGATATATTACGCAGGGAATTTGTGGGCATGATGGAGGGGTGCACGCGAAGGTGAGGGATGATAGGTGCATGAGAAGGTAGTAGGTCATGGATACAAGAGCGGAGTGGAGGAACTGAGGTGTAGAGAAAAATAGCAAGCTAAAAAATGGAGTTGCGTGATGGAGAAGTTTGTAGGGAGATGTGGAGTGAGGAAAATGGATAGGGAGAGAGCAGTGCGGGAAGCATGTAAACGTCTGGGAATTTGGATGTATAGGTGAGGGAATGGGATTTTATGGTCACGGAACTAAAATTTTAGATAATATCTGATAGTTACGACCAAAGGATGGATTTGGAGAAGCTCCAAGATGGATGGATAAAATCCTAGAATCAACAAGGTCCTGGAAGGCTTTGATACCATTGAAGGAAAAAAGTTCCTAAATAATAGAATAACTAGTACAAGTAATGTAAGAAATCCATAAATGGCTAAGTAGTAATGTAAAAATGTAATGTATGATAGATGATAAATAGTTACATAGGTTTGGGATTTATATAAGTCCACCATATACCTTTTCATAAAATGGCATGACTGTTGAATTTAGAGATTCTTTAATTAATAATAAATTAATATTAATATTATTTTATTATTTTATTGTTACAAAATGTTTGTCATCATTGTCTGTTTTAAGACAACCCGTGATTTTACCCTGAGTTGAAAGAAATTTGAGAATAAATTCATAGATGCCCTATGAATGACAAGTAAGGATAAAATTGAAAATATCTAATAGCATGCTTTCCAGGAGATGAATTGAGCTCTCCTTCTTTATGAGAAAGATGAATTGAACTATATTGTAACTCCAAGATGGAGTGATATGATTATGTAATTGGGCATATGTTTATAATCCATGTTATTAAGGAAATAATGTAGCATAACCATCTTTTTCCCAATATCTGTTTTCAATAATTGTTTAGGGGAATATCTCTAGCAGTATACAAATAGATTCTATAAACATGCATATTTTTACGGTATAGTATGTGTATTGCATGCAAATTACTACTAGGTTTCTGACCTCTTTTAGATTTTTCAACATCCACCATTGCCACTCTTATAGGAGAGAGCAATCCTTAAGGGACTCCCTCCAGGTCCGAATTTGGATCCAACTTCTCATCCTCCAAGGATGCAGAAACAATCCAAATGATGGTAGCCACTTCTTCC
Organism: Pseudotsuga menziesii; assembly: GCA_001517045.1. Classification (NCBI taxonomy): domain Eukaryota; kingdom Viridiplantae; phylum Streptophyta; class Pinopsida; order Pinales; family Pinaceae; genus Pseudotsuga; species Pseudotsuga menziesii. The sequence continues at coordinate 1,081,304 of LPNX010185971.1, read as the reverse complement.
AAGAAGGACAAGACAAATAATCATGAGTAGTCCCACATTGTCAAAATATTATACCACACCCCTTCCATAGAAATTCCGCAAGCCACTCCCCTAAAAAGTGCTTTTATTTTTGTGAGTGATCCCTAATGGTCAGTTTACAAGTGACATTCCTTGAGATCAATGGTATCATGGTTGCATAAGAACTAGCCCCCCGTTCAAAGGGATATTGCAAATTTTCTCTTCTAACCACATATATGACTTTCTCTCCAAACTGTAGGAGGGAAGAGATCTTAACTTTTATTACAACCCCTACTTCATGGGTCCAAGAGAAATAAATATTAACCAAATGTCCTTAGACTTTAACATGAATGAGGGAATTCCATCTATATTCCCATATTGGGCCATGGTTTCATGCGTGTCCTTCATTTTCTAGGAAAATCAATCTTTGAAGGAAATAGAAATCTCACAAATTCATTATGTCCAAAAATCGATTCCAAAATTGAATTAATATGCACCCTCAAAAGGATCCCTCCAAAAGCCATTAAACTTAATCTTGTAGGTTGATATCACATTAAATCCCCAGAATGTGTAACTACCCTTCAAATGAAATAATTGTTATGAATGTGTTGAGGCCTGGAAATTCGCAGGCGGCAACAATAAAGGATTCTCCCCAATCAGTGTTCCCAACTAGCCCGCTGACTGTTTGGTATAGGGAATTCGTCCGGTTTGCGGTCTGGCTACCGTAGGTCAAAGTAACTACAAGGGTTTACCGGTTGCGGCCCGGTCCACCGGAATTTGTATTTTGACTTAATGTATGCAATGCACATGCCTATCTTAAACATGCAGGGTGATAAAAATGTAAGGAACGTCACAATGTGCTGCGCAGGTTCTTACCTCTCGTCTTAGGTTCTCGAACATCTAAACCACATATGCAACGATGAAGTAAAACAAATAACTATCTAAACACCTGACTACCTATCCCCGGGGAGATAAAAATGATTATTAATGAGTAATGCATCATCTCCATGTATAATAAACCAAATTACAGATAGCTGATATTTACGTTTACAACACATGAACAATGAAATATTCTAACAATCAGATAGCTAACTGTTATATGAGCCACAAGCATTACTCTGAGTGAACTTTCCACACAATGAATCAGAAACCATTTAACAAGACATAGGTCATGAAGTTAGAACGATCTCACGAATTGTGGACACCAGCTGAAAAATAAAGTAATTCATCTTTCCGCCATCCATTTGTTAGCATTTGGAAAATTCACATATCTTTCTCCAACAGGCAAACTAAAATATTTATTGCAAAAGGAAGTAGTTCTTCTTACAATAGATCCTCCAGTATTACTGGGAAAAATCCCTTTCCTTATCTATGTCTCCTACTTTTATACAAAATGCAAGAAATGGTTGGGCTGCCCAAAGGGACCTTTGGGCATCCCAACCTTTGGTCTTCCTAACGCTTCCCCTTTTCCCAAAAACTTTTACAAATATTTTACAATATTACAATGATCGATTTCCCACTAAGAGGGTCTCGCTTGACTCTCTAGAAACTTCTTCCATGCTATAGCTTCTCTAACGAGATCTTCAAAAGAGTTGGGCTCCAAGAATTGGATACTAATCTCAAACTTTTCAGCCTTTTTCTTGATGGCCTCGACCCTAGTTGCATTTAGTCTCACCTGTTCTTCTAGGAGCTGCAAACAAATGGCTGCATGGCCTATTTCAATCTTCAGGGTTTGTTCGTCAATGGCTTGGATGCATTGTACTTTGGCCTCTTCCTCTTGCTGTCTTTTCTGCAACATTTCTATAAATGAGTCATGATCTGGGAACTCGTGTAGTCTTTGCTCATCTTCTGCTTGACACCGGTTGTAAATGACTAAGGCTCTCCTGAAAAATTCGGTGCACAGTCCTTTTGTTTTCTGGACGGTTTTCTTGAAGTCCTCTGTAGTAGTGATAGCGAACTCCATCAAGTCATAATCTCGCTGAAGGGTTTGTCTATTCTTGTCTGACAGTCCTGCTGGGACTTCTTCACCCTTTTCTACCCTTGCCATCCTGGTGGTCAATACTTCAAGGATATCTTGTGACCTATCAACAAAGTAAGAAGCAGTCTCTAGGATTCCTTCTAATCGGCTATCAACCTGGAGAATCTGGCATCTTTCCTCTTCTAGAACAGTTTGCAGGTGCAGCACCTTAGCTTTCTGGGCCTGGATGTGTTCTTTGATCGGCTGCAGGTCAACCTGCTGTTGTTTAGCTGCTTCTAGTTGCTCTTTTAGTTCTTTGACACATGCAGTATTGGACTCGTATATAATAGCATGTTTCCCTTCTAGATCTTCTATCTTCACCTTCATCTATTCTTTTTCATTCTTCAAGTCTAGAATTTCTTGCTGTGCTCTTTCTAGGGCTTCTTGTGTTGTTTCCTATGCATGTGCTACTCCCTGGATGGCGTAGATTTCACTCTTTGTAGCCTCCATTTCTCTGAGCACATGATCATATTTTCTTTTGAGTTTATTGCTCTCTTCTCTTTCCTTTCTCAAGGTGTCCTTCAGCTGAGAGGAAGTTTTCTTGGTAGATTCTATTTCATTCATCATTCGATCTATGTTATCTTCCAAAGCATGTATGGCTGCCTTCCCGGCACTTATGGTAAACCTCGGGTCTACGTCTGTCCCTACCATCACAGCTTTATCTGATATCATCTTGCTAGTCATTCCTTTTGCTTCTATCTTTTTCTCTATTCTCCTCATGATTCTTTTAGTAGCCCTATCATAATAAATAGTACTGAAATCAGGGACTTCTTCCCCTTTTTCCTGTATGAAAGATACCAGCTGAGTCATGGGGGTAGCAGCTTCGATGGTAGTGGGTACTTGAGGGATCTGTATCTCGGGGTTTTCATCTCCTTGAATCATCCCTGATGATGCCTCGGGAGCTTGTTGTTGCATCAACTTTATCTGCTCGGCCTCCTGCTCTTGCAGTTCTTCATCTAGCTTTCTCTAAGCTTCTTCGGCTGCTTGCTTAGCAGCTTCTTCTGTTTCTATGGCTGCTTCATTGGCTCATTCAGCTGCTTCTTGGGCAGCTTTCCTCTTTTCTTCTTCTCCCTTTCGCATCCATTCTGCAACCTCCTCTTCCAACCTCTGGGCCTCTTCTCTTATTCTTCTGGCTGCTTCTTCAGCCTTAGCTTGTTCAGCCTTCTCTTGCTCAGATCCTTTTCCACCCTTGGTGGAATGCTTAGCTTTGAATCTCTTGCGGAGCTCTGTCAGATTTGGAGCCATTCTATAAACCAATTCATCGCTATCAAAATGATGGTTGTATTCGTAGGTCACCTTGTGTTTCTTGCAGTGTTCTGCTACTCTGCCATGAGTATCATTCCTTTGAAAAGTCATTTCGCCAAAGTGGAACCTCCCTAGTTCCTCTATGAATTCGGGCGCTTGTTTCATATTTGCGAATTTATAATTTCCCAGGTTAAATGGAAGGGGGGGATATGTAGTCTTCTTGTACTGGAACAAGAAGTGACCAACTCCATCAATGTATACTTGTCTGACTGCCTCCTTGTGGATTATATAATCTGTAGCATATTTGGGCAGCAAAAAGGGTGTCTTTGACCCTCCAAACATCCTGATATACATGCCATTTTCAGTCAGAAAGTAATCTCCATATTCACCAATGACCTGCATAGCGTCTTCTGACATGCAATTACATTCTCCCCGGAAGATGAGCTTGTATAATGGCATGAGGAACTGCTCACAAATCTCTCTGTAGTGACTGTGATATAGATGGGCCCCTAGGGGTTTGTAGGTTGCATATACGGGATTCTGTCTTTATCCCATACACACTGTAGGCCGGGGAAAGGCTGGTGACAAATTATGCAATCTATCAGGATTGAGCTCATATAAAACTCAGATCTCTTCCTGGCTTCTCCTTCCAAAGATGCAGCCACACAAGAGGAGAGGCTGCTTGATACTATACTTGCCCAGTTGAAGATCGTGCCTTCTGTGGCCACATAGAACATCAGGGGTATCCATTCGAATTTAAATAGTCTGCCATTTGCTCTCCCGAAGATCCTATTCAACATTAGAGCTATGAATCTGTAAGGAGGTCTCAGACTGACTGTGTCGTATTCTTCAGTTGCTCTATGTCGGTATAGCTTCCCTGGCAAGAGGATCCTCTTCATGGTTTCTACAAAATCCATCCTAAGGTTGTCCAGCCTTTCGTTTGTCAGGAAGAGCTGAGGCTCCGGCAAGTGGTAAGCTAAGGCCACATACCCAGGGCTAAAGGCGGCATAACCCTGGCCCTCGACATTACACATAAGCATTGAATTGTGGTTGGTATTTGGTAGGACCCATCTCATCACCTCCGGGCATGGAAACAGCTCGGGCCTAGTGGCAACCTTCATAATGGTAGATTTTTCTATGTTCATGTAAATGGGTGCTTCCTCCAGACCCATATCTGGGACTTCCCTGCAGGAAATCATTCTGGATAAATCTCCCCATTTGTATTCAGGCTCGACCCCTGTGACACATTGGGTGTCCTCATAGAGGTACTCAGTTTTTGTTTCTACTTCAGCTGCTGGCACCTCCTCCACTGCTGGGGCCTTCTTCTTCTGTCTCTTGGACATTGTAGTTTTTTCCTGCAATGTAAACATCATGATATTAAGAAATTCAAATTGTGAACATAGTACAACAGTTATTCTTTTCTCAAGTGCATTGGAGCTATAACGGGATTTAGACCTAGACCCTTCAGGCTGAAAGATTTGAAATGGTCGTGCAATATTTTGCAACATACTATTATTCTATGTTAATATGTAAGTAAGAAAGCAATTCACATGTATGCACACTATATCTTGACTATCTGAAATTATCAGTAAAACTAAGAAATATAATGAGCCATTAATACTAAAAACGGATTTATTCATCAACCGGTCTATCATCAAACTTACATCATTTTCCAGTATGCCATTTTTACCAATGAAACGATATGCAATACAAATGCTTAAATTTTAAATGCGAGGTGCGACTATAAATCTCCGAACTCAGACATGGTTTTAGTAGGGCTAAAAAAAAATGGTAGAAGATTATGCTGCTCGCGGATATGGAAGTTACATCGGTGCAACTATAAACCGCGGGAGACCACAACAACTTTCCGCACAGGGAGCTCTCACCGTCACCATTATTCATGCTTCCCCCAGAACTTAAATACTAACAGCGGCACGGCCCTAGGGTTTCAAGGTAACCGACAATGACGAACTGCGTGACGCAGGTGGAGGTTAGGGCTCGAGAAACGGGCAAACACAGGAGAACTGACCGGCTCGGTATCTATTATGGCGAAAACCCCATTAAAATATTGACGGACCCCATCACTATTAGCATCAAACCAGGTGCAGGCAGCATAACGGCCACCTGCACCTTGTCTTCCTCCACTTGTTCAAGGAGAAACCAAAGCGGCCGTGAGAAATAAACGAAGGTTCTACAAAGGAAAAACTCCCCCCCTTCTGACCGCAGACAACTACCCGACCGGCGAAAATAAACGCGAGCACAATCCACCGGGGAAACCGTTACGACAACCCTAGCCATGGGAAAAAAATAAAAATAAAAATAACCATCCGGACGCAGGCAGAAAAGACAATGGGGACCCAAACCTAGTAACCCCCCACCAAAACCAACATTATCCAGTCAAAACTTTGAAAAGCACTAGGCAAGGCTGTTACGATCCTACCTAGCAGGGATGCGAAGCTGCTCTGGTGACCACGACCGAGTTTCCAATCGACAGCCGGACACGGGTACAAGCACGGAGCTCCACCAAAATCGCGAGGTCGATAGCGCGGAGTGGATTACGATGGCCCGGGTGCAAAAATAATAATAAAAAATCCACACATACACCCCCGTATATATAAAAACTCCACACGTGCGATGAGTCAACTCAATCGGGGCGGACATGAAATATAAGTTGAACGACTAAAGCTCAGCCCTCTCCGCAACGACGGACCATCCTCCATACTACATCACCCGCAACGCAAAAAATTAGAACGATCGAACGATAACCATGGTCGGGCGGTGGCGGATACCTTGGTCGGGTGACCAAGAGTCTAGCCCCATCCGCAACGGCAGATGCGAGGAATATAAAGTCATCCGCAACGGGGAAAGAAGAACACCCTACAGGGCCCCGATACATACGGGTCGGCGGTATACGAAATCTTCATAATTCCCACTGATCCGCAACGGCGGCGATCGCAGTGTTCATCCCCCTCCGATGCGGCATAAAAACAACGCCCGCAACATAGAAGAAACATCAACCCCCGCAACAGTCGGCGCAAAACGACAACCCAGACTTGAAAATCACCCGCAACGGCGGCGCAAAAAAGAAAATCAAGATATGAGAAACACCCGCAATGGAGGGACAGTCAACTCAAATTCCTCCCGATACAAGAAAACTTTGAAGGATTTTACAAATCAAGAAAAAGGCTCAAGATGGGATCACTGAGATCATTTAAATGAGAAAAAACCCTACGATCGATAGCAACCAAAATTCCTGAAAGACACTTCAAAATCCATAGGCCAAAATCAATAGGCTAAAATCAAGAAGAAAACTGATTAATTCAAAGTACAGGGGGGGGCCAAAAAAATTTAGAATTTTGGGAAATTGTTGCAGATGCAACAATTGGCGACTACCTGGTGAACCCCAGATATCTGAATTAATTTTCTTTCCCAGCTTTATACTGTCTGAATAAACTTGAACTCTTTTAGATGTTTGTATCCCTAAGTCAGCCAACTCATGCATTAAATCACTTAGAAGAAGTCTATCTTTTCGGGAAAAGGTAACACCAGCAGTGTTTCAGGTCTGAATAACTCTTTGGAGACCAAAAGGATGAGTTTTATTTTATCTGCCCTTTGGTGGTTATAGTTTGGACACCACAGGATTGTGACAGATAGTGAACAGTATTATCCTTTTGTTCCTAATTCCCATGCCTATTTGCACTTTTGTGCCTTTAGAACTTTATTTCATTTGATATGATTCCTCCTACAAGCCTTTCTTACTGAATTTCAATTCAGGATCCTCTATCCCATAGTGCCCTTTTGTGTGAATGATATATTTCATACTTCAATTCACGGACGGAGAGGATCTTGTGTCGATCTGGTACTTCATATTTTAATATTTTTTAGCTTTGCTTTGATATGTCTTGCTTCCTTCAGGAGTATTGACTCTTAGGAACTTTTAGCTCCTTTCTTAATTTATGGCATGGGATCATTTGCATATGATAAACTGTTTCACTCTGCTTCCTTTCCGTGTGTCTTTTACTGTGACTACCTTGGGGTATATTAAAGTGTGAAGTGGATGGAGTCCCCAAATAGTATTTCAGACCTTCTCACTGCTAAGGTATTTACAGGGATTAAGTGAGACTTCGAATGAAAGCATTTCCAGTTGGGAATACAATTACTAGAAGACATTCTTTAGAGCCCAGTCTTTTGCTCAGAATTTTAGTTAATATAGAGCCCTGAAGTTCTCCTTGCATCCAAAGTTTGCCTCTTATTCAAAATAAACGAAAATTAGCAGACTATAAGAAAACAACATTAAAGCAAATCATGAACGAAAGCAATCATTAAAACAAAAACAAAAACAAAAACAAAAAACGTCGAGCATCAAGAAAACAAGGTAATTTATTTATGTACATAAGAAAACAGAAATTTAGGCCCACCCCTGAAAAAATCTGAAACTAAAAGTTGAGGGAATGGGCTGGACTTAAACAGGAGTTGCCTAGCCATGGTCCAACTGTGCGATTTTTGAAATGGAACCCATATCTACAATTCTGCAGTCATTTCTTTCAGCCTGAGGAAGCTGAAGGAGCTCAGGCTGAGTGTTCGTCACAGGACTGGCCTTTGATGAATGGTGTTCTAGCTTAAGCTCAGTAAGATAATTTCCTAAAAAAGAATTAGCAGATTCGTTTTCTTCCCCTAGCTTAGTGACATTGTGCTTCATAAAGGGTTCTATTAGAATTTTAATCAAGTTTGGGCTGCCTTTCTAGGGTAGCCACATATGAGACCAATATGAAGCAAAGTATCCATTTAGTCTTGATGTCCAATCCCGGTTCAGGATCATTCCATAACCATCCGGTATATCTGCTACTATGATGTCAATGTAATGGCATATATTTTTATTTGCAGACAATTGAATCATCACATTCTCCATTTCTCCTACTACTTTGACACTAGTTTTGTCAAGTTGCGTGACATCCCAAAAAGTAGGCTTTATCTGACCCTTGAGTTTTTTGCAAATTATCAGAGGCATAACATTCATAGAAGATCCTGAATCCACCAAACAATTATGCACCTTATGATTGAGGATATCAAGGGTCACAAGGAAAGGTGGAGCGCTGGTTTTCTTTGTCTTAATCAATTCAATCTTTTCCTCCGTAGGTTGGTTCGTTGTGGGCAGCTCCTCTTTAAGTTTGCCAGTTCTTCCCTCCTCATCATCTTCCAATGATCTGGCAGGTTTAATGCGTGGCTCTATTTCCTGTTTGCAAGCGGTGTCTTGAGGTATGTCATTTCTAGCCTTTTCATTAGCCTGCCTCTCGCTTTTCCCCTGCAACTCTTGAACTTTTGAGAGTTTTGCGTTGTCATTGTTTGTCAATTTCTTATCTTCTGTGGTTTTACATGTATGCTGAGATTTGAGAGCATTTTCTTCAGTGTTAAACAGTGAAACTCCATTCCATAAGAACATAGTATCGTCTTCTGTCTTTTCTATGGCCTGTTCCTCTTTCACCTCCTTGCTACGGTCTCTAATCAGCTCGGGGTCCAACAACTTATTCATCACCCTTGTTATTGAATGTATCCATTGAGGACATTGCTTCTCAGAGTGGGGTAGTTGGTGAAAGGTACAGAAATCATCTCCACCTACTTCTGTTATGTTGATGGATGCCAAATTAGGAGGAGGGACCTGCCATTGATTGTTATCTTCCTTTTGGGGATAGTATGGCTTATAGGTTTTCTGAATGTCCCTCTCCCTCTCTAGGTCTAAAATTCGGTTGGACATTTTCTGAAGCGCTTTCATCATTTCATGAAAATTTTGTTTTTTATCTTCTCTAGATTTAAATGGCAGTGAGCTTGTTCTTCCAGTGGTCTTTTCTTCAAATGAGTCAGGATAGACCTCTATACTCTCACTCTCTACTTCTACTCTTTCAGCCTCTTGATAAGTTTCTACCAGAGTATTCTTGACTTTCATCTTGGAAAACATGGCCAGTTCAGGTCCTAGGGCTGAGGTATAATACTCGATTAAGAATTTATCCGAGGGTCTATCGGTTTCTGAGAAGTTCTTTAAATATTTTGAAAATCGTTGGGTGAAACAACGTACTTTTTCATTCTTTCCCTTTCCTAACAGACCCAGACCTTTCATCAATGAGGCATGTGTCTTCTGAGCTGTGTATTTACTCCTGAAAGCCCTCTCAAAGGTGTCCCAATTAGGAATGGAATTGGTAAGTAGTCCGAAGTACCGGGAAGCTGCTGCTCCTTTCAGAGTATGAGGAAAAAGTCTACACACCACGTCCTCATGCTCTCCAGCCCCTAGCCCTTCTAGTGCTAGGTAAAAGCTTTGAAGGTGATCATCTACAGCAATGTTGTCCGTCGGGTCAAACTTAGGTAAAAGATTTTCAAAGGCTTGAGGCAGGTCATGCAAAGGAGGATTTAGGTTCAGAGGTGACCTAGCTCTCCATGCTGGCAAAGGGTTAGGTTGATTACCGGCCATGAGCAAAGGTAAACAAGTGACACCAGGAAAATGGTTTGTCAAGGATAGGACTGGAACTTGCAAATTGGGGTTGGATTGAAAACTTCAAGCATCTGCTGATAGGATAGTCTCAGGAAAATAAGTTCCACGGCCAGCCTTTTACTGGCGGCCCTTTTTCTAGCGCCAAAACTGTTGAGGCTTGGAAATTCGCAGGCGGCAACAGTAAAGGATTCTCCCCAATCAGCGTTCCCAACTAGCCCGCTGACTGTTTGGTATAGGGAATCCGTCCAGTTTGCGATTCGGCTACCGTAGGTCAAAGTAACTACAAGGGTTTACCGGTTGCGGCCCGGTCCACCGGAATTTGTATTTTGACTTAATGTATGCAATGCACCTGCCTATCTTAAACATGCATGGTGATAAAAATGTAAGGAACGTCACAATGTGCTGCACAGGTTCTTACCTCTTGTCTTAGGTTCTCGAACATCTAAACCACATATGCAACGATGAAGTAAAACAAATAACTATCTAAACACCTGACTACCTATCCCCGGGGAGCTAAAAATGATTATTAATGAGTAATGCATTATCTCCATGTATAATAAACCAAATTACAGATAGCTAATATTTACGTTTACAACACATGAACAATGAAATATTCTAACAATCAGATAGCTAACTGTTATATGAGCCACAAGCATTACTCTGAGTGAACTTTCCACACAATGAATCATAAACCATTTAACAAGACATAGGTCATCAAGTTAGAACGATCTCACGAATTGTGGACACCAGCTAAAAAATAAAGTAATTCATCTTTCCGCCATCCATTTGTTAGCATTTGAAAAATTCACATATCTTTCTCCAACAGGAAAACTAAAATCTTTATTGCAAAAGGAAGTAGTTCTTCTTATAATAGGTCCTCCAGTATTACTGGGAAAAATCCCTTTCCTTATCTATGTCTCCTACTTTTATACAAAATGCAAGAAATGGTTGGGCTGCCCAAAGGGACCTTTGGGCATCCCAACCTTTGTTCTTCCTAACGCTTCCCCTTTTCCCAAAAACTTTTACAAATATTTTACAATATTACAATGACCGATTTCCCACTAAGAGGGTCCCGCTTGACTCTCTAGAAACTTCTTCCACGCTGTAGCTTCTCTGGCGAGATCTTCAAAAGAGTTGGGCTCCAAGAATTGGATACTAATCTCAAACTTTTCAGCCTTTTTCTTGATGGCCTCGACCCTGGTTGCATTTAGTCTCACCTGTTCTTCTAGGAGCTGCAAACAAATGGCTGCATGGCCTATTTCAATCTTCAGGTTTTGTTCGTCAATGGCTTGGATGCATTGTACTTTGGCCTCTTCCTCTTGATGTCTTTTCTGCAACATTTCTATAAATGAGTCATGATCTGGGAACTCGTGTAGTCTTTGCTCATCTTCTGCTTGACACCGGTTGTAAATGACTAAGGCTCTCCTGAAAAATTCGGTGCACAGTCCTTTTGTTTTCTAGACGGTTTTCTTGAAATCCTCTGTAGTAGTGATAGCGAACTCCATCAAGTCATAATATCGCTGAAGGGTTTGTCTATTCTTGTCTGACAGTCCTGCTGGGACTTCTTCACACTTTTCTACCCTTGCCATCCTGGTGGTCAATACTTCAAGGATATCTTGTGACCTATCAACAAAGTAAGAAGCAGTCTCCAGGATTTCTTCTAATCGGCTATCAACCTGGAGAATCTGGCATCTTTCCTCTTCTAGAACAGTTTGCAGGTGCAGCACCTTAGCTTTCTGGGCCTGGATGTGTTCTTTGATCGGCTGCAGGTCAACCTGCTGTTGTTTAGCTGCTTCTAGTTGCTCTTTTAGTTCTTTGACACATGCAGTATTGGACTCGTATATAATAGCCTGTTGCCCTTCTAGATCTTCTATCTTCGCCTTCATCTGTTCTTTTTCATTCTTCAAGTCTAGAATTTCTTGCTGTGCTCTTTCTAGGGCTTCTTGTGTTGTTTCCTGTGCATGTGCTGCTCCCTGGATGGCGTAGATTTCACTCTTTGTAGCCTCCATTTCTCTGAGCACTTGATCATATTTTATTTTGAGTTTATTGCTCTCTTCTCTTTCCTTTCTCAAGGTGTCCTTCAGCTGAGAGGAAGTCTTCTTGGTAGATTCTATTTCATTCATCATTCGAACTATGCTATCTTTCGAAGCATGTATGGATGCCTTCCCGGCACTTATGGTAAACCTCGGGTCTACGTCTATCCCTACCATCACAGCTTTATCTGATATCATCTTGCTAGTCATTCCTTTTGCTTCTATCTTTTTCTCTGTTCTCCTCATGATTCTTTTAGTAGCCCTATCATAATAAACAGTATTGAAATCAGGGACTTCTTCCCCTTTTTCCTGTACGAAAGGTACCAGCTGAGTCATGGGGGTAGCAGCTTCGATGGTAATGGGTACTTGAGGGATCTGTATCTCGGGGTTTTGATCTCCCTGACTCAGCCCTGATGACGCCTCGGGAGCTTGCTGTTGCATCAACTTTATCTGCTCGGCCTCCTGCTCTTACAGTTCTTCATCTAGCTTTCTCTGAGCTTCTTCAGCTGCTTTCTTAGCAGCTTCTTCTGTTTCTATGGCTGCTTCATTGGCTCGTTTAGCTGCTTCTTGGGCAGCTTTCCTCTTTTCTTCTTCTCCCTTTCGCATCCATTCTGCAGCCTCCTCTTCCAACCTCTGGGCCTCTTCTCTTATTCTTCTGGCTGCTTCTTCAGCCTTAGCTTGTTCATCCTTCTCTTGCTCAGATCCTTTTCCACCCTTGGTGGAATGCTTAGGTTTGAATCTCTTGCGAAGCTCTGTCAGATTTGGAGCCATTCTGTAAACTGATTCATCGCTATCAAAATGATGGCTGTATTCGTAGGTCACCTTGCGTTTCTTGCAGTGTTCTGCTACTCTGCCATGAGTATCATTCCTTCTAAAAGTAATTTCGCCAAAGTGGAACCTCCCTAGTTGCTCTATGAATTCGGGCGCTTGTTTCACATTTGCGAATTTATAATTTCCCAGTTTAAATGGAAGGGGGGGATATGCAGTCTTCTTGTACTGGAATAAGAAGTGACCAACTCCATCAATGTATACTTGTCTGACTGGATCCTTGTGGATTATATAATCTGTAGCATATTTGGGCAGCAAAAAGGGTGTCTTTGACCCTCCAAACATCGTGATATACATGCCATTTTCAGTCAGAAAGTAATCTCCATATTCACCAATGACCTGCATAGCATCTTCTAACATGCAATTACATTCTCCCCGAAAGATGAACTTGTATAATGGCATGAGGAACTGCTCACAAATCTCTCTGTAGTGACTGTGATATAGATGGGCCCCTAGGGGTTTGTAGGCCGCATATACGGGCATTCTGTCTTTATCCCATACACACTGTAGGCCGGGGAAAGGCTGGTGACAAAGTATGCAATCTATCAGGATTGAGCTCATATAAAACTCAGATCTCTTCCTGGCTTCTCCTTCCAAAGCTGTAGCCACACAAGAGGAGAGGCTGCTTGATACTATACTTGCCCAGTTGAAGATCGTGCCTTCCGTGGCCACATAGAACATCAGGGGTATCCATTCGAATTTAAATAGTCTGCCATTTTCTCTCCTGAAGATCCTATTCAACATTAGAGCTATGAATCTGTAAGGAGGTTTGAGACTGGCTGTGTCATATTCTTCAGTTGCTCTATGTCGGTATAGCTTCCTTGGCAAGAGCATCCTCTTCATGGTTTCTACAAAATCCATCCTAAGGTTGTCCAGCCATTCGTTTGTCAGGAAGAGCTGAGGCTCCGGCAAGTGGTAAGCTAAGGCCACATACCCAGGGCTAAAGGCGGCATAACCCTGGCCCTCGACATTACACATAAGCATTGAATTGTGGTTGGTATTTGGTAGGACCCATCTCATCACCTCCGGGCATGGAAACAGCTCGGGCCTGGTGGAAACCTTCATAATGGCATATTTTTCTATGTTCGTGTAAATGGGTGCTTCATCCAGACCCATATCTGGGACTTCCCTGTGGGAAATCATTCTGTATAAATCTCCCCATTTGTATTCAGGCTCGACCCCCATGACACATTGGGTGTCCTCATAGACGTACTCAGTTTTTGTTTCTACTTCAGCTGCTGGCACCTCCTCCACTACTGGGGCCTTCTTCTTCTGTCTCTTGGACATTGTAGATTTTTCCTGCAATGTAAACATCATGATATTAAGAAATTCAAATTGTGAACATAGTACAACAGTTATTCTTTTCTCAAGTGCATCGGAGCTATAACGAGATTTAGACCTAGACCCTTCAGGCTGAAAGATTTGAAATGGTCGTGCAATATTTTGCAACATACTATTATTCTATGTTAATATGTAAATAAGAAAGCAATTCACATGTATGCACACTATATCTTGACTATCTGAAATTATCAGTAAAACTCAGAAATATAATGAGCCATTAATACTAAAAACAGATTTATTCATCAACCGGTCTATCATCAAACTTACATCATTTTCCAGTATGCCATTTTTACCAATGAAACGATATGCAATACAAATGCTTAAATTTTGAATGCGAGGTGTGACTATAAATCTCCGAACTCCGACATGGTTTTAGTAGGGCTAAAAAAAACGGTAGAAGATTATGCTACTCGCGGATATGGAAGTTACATCGGTGCAACTATAAACCGCGGGAGACCACAACAACTTTCCGCACAGGGAGCTCTCACCGTCACCATTATTCATGCTTCCCCCAGAACTTAAATACTAACAGCGGCACGGCCCTAGGGTTTCAAGGTAACCGACAAGGACGAACTGCGCGACGCGGGCGGAGGTTAGGGCTCGAGAAACGGGCAAACGCAGGAGAACTGACCGGCCCGGTATCTATTATGGCAAAAACCCCATTAAAATATTGACGGACCCCATCACTACTAGCATCAAACCAGGTGCAGGCGGCATAACGGCCGCCTGCACCTTGTCTTCCTCCACTTGTTCAAGGCGAAACCAAAGCGGCCGTGAGAAATAAACGAAGGTTCTACAAAGGAAAAACTCCCCCCCTTCTGACCGCAGACAACTACCCGACCGGCGAAAATAAACGCGAGCACAATCCACCGGGGAAACGGTTATGACAACACTAGCCACAGGAAAAAATAAATAAATAAATAAAATAACCATCCGGACACAGGCAGAAAAGACAATGGGGACCCAAACCTAGTAACCCCCCACCAAAACCAACATTATCCATTCAAAACTTTGAAAAGCACTAGGCAAGGCTGTTACGATCCTACCTGGCAGGGATGCGAAGCTGCTGTGGCGACCACGACCGAGTTTCCAATCGACAGCCGGACACGGGTACAAGCACGGAGCTCCACCAAAATCGCGAGGTCGACAGCGCGGAGCGGATTACGACGGCCCGGGTGCAAAAATAATAATAAAAAAATCCACACATACACCCCCGTATATATAAAAACTCCACACGTGCGACGAGTCAACTCAATCGGGGCGGACATGAAAGATAAGTCGGACGACTAAAGCTCAGCCCTCTCCGCAACGGCGGACCATCCTCCATACTACATCACCCGCAACGCAAAAAATTAGAACGATCGAACGATAACCATGGTCGGGCGGCGACGGATACCTTGGTTGGGTGACCAAGAGTCCAGCCCCATCCGCAAGGGCAGATGCGAGGAATATAAAGTCATCCGCAACGGGGAAAGAAGAACACCCTACAGGGCCCCGATACATACGGGTCGGCGGTATACGAAATCTTTGGAATTCCCACTGATCCGCAACGGCGGCGATGGCAGTGTTCATCCCCCTCCGATGCGGCATAAAAAAAATGCCCACAACATAGAAGAAACATCAACCCCTGCAACAGTCGGCGCAAAACGACAACCCAGACTTGAAAATCACCCGCAACGACGGCGCAAAAAAGAAAATCAAGATATGAGAAACACCCGCAACAGCGGGACAGTCAACTAAAATTCCTCCCGATAGAAGAAAACTTTGAAGGATTTTACAAATCAAGAAAAAGGCTCAAGATGGGATCACTGAGATCATTTAAATGAGAAAAAACCCTACGATCGATAGCAACCAAAATTCCTGAAAGACGCTTCAAAATCCATAGGCCAAAATCAATAGGCTAAAATCAAGAAGAAAACTGATTGATTCAAAGTATGGGGGGGGGCCAAATTTTTTTAGAATTTTGGGAAATTGTTGCAGATGCAACAGAATGTTATCATTTCACCAAAGAATACTAAAAAACTCAACAAAATATGGAAGGACCTCCCTCAAAAGAATCCCCACAGCTAGCTCTCACCCCCCCTATCCAACACCCATTCACCCTTAGTTAAAAAACCAAGTCATTTTATTCTTGGTGGACATACCAGACTGGGAAAATAACCATTATAGAAATTAAGAATCCTAGATAGACCCTTGGATTATGCATCGACTCACCAAAAATAAAAGTAAAAAATGTTGATTTCTAAGCAATTTTTGTAACATTGTCAAGTATGTAAAATAAATAAATAAAGTGAAGAGAATTTTTTTCTTAAACTTGGTATTCATGATATCTAGCATTAATTATTCTCAAATCAGAAAAAATTGTACTCTCGAAGGGAAAAAAAACATAAATTGAACTAAATTTGAAGCAAATGCAAGCTCAGAACTATAGAAAAGGATGATCATTAAGTTGCTTGGTCTCTTTACTTATCCCCTCAAGTGACTCTTAATTAAATGAGTCATTCTAATGTATTTAGGTTTGATTATTACCATTATTTCCATTGAGGAATAAGTATTGTTAGGAGAAAATATGGTGTTGCAAATGCAATGAATTATTTTCAAATTGCTCATATTGTTTGCAATGAGATATCAACCCAAGTACAGTATGCCAAAAACCAAAGTTAAACTTACCAAATTTCTATCCTAGACACATGACATCACAAAAAACGACATAGGTAATTTTTTAAGAAGTAAAAACCTAAAATTCATGTGTACCTATCCCATCCTTCTAAATAAAGGAAGAAATTATTTTGAGCATGGAAGAGAAGTGAGAGCTCCTTCATATTAGATGTAATAAATAAGAAAATTCAAGATCAATAAATACTGTCATATTAGTTTTAATAATGATATGGGAGGATTAAGCCTATTGTAAGGAAAGTTGGTAACTAATACATCAAGGCATGATGTTTTAATTTTGTCCACAAAAAGTCAAATATTAGAAACAAGTGGCTTATGCAGCCTATTTTTCTACTTAGATTTTTCATTTGTATCACTCATTCTATGACATATCATTCATTTTTGGCACTTTTATTGTTATATACCATATTGATTAACAACAAACCACCATAATGGTTAGAATATATTTACCTCAAGAATTTTTCATAGAATAGTAAACACGTTTTCACATTACATTTGAATAACATATACTTCCTTATTAGTTATTTTGATGCTTTTATTACAAGGTACATTAAGATGTTAGGATTAAATAATCCTTCCTTGTCCATATCTAGTCTATTTGATCATCTTTCCTAACTTAGGAGTCATTTGTATGGGTTTGGTGCGACCATGATATTGGTGCCATTGGTGCCACCTATGCCATTTGGTGCCACTGGTGCCAATACCTACATTCTAGGAGCCACTCTATGTGCCACCAGTAGCCTCCATCAGTTAGTTGTGGTAGGTATGTAGTTATGCTGATTCAAACTCTAATTACAATCAATTAGATCACTCTCAATTAGTCTAGTGCCAGTTTTGCATACATGCATGGGGAGAGGCACCTTTTTCCACCTACCCTAGCTATTAACTGATTGTAAACTGATTTAGACACCATGAGTTAAACTAGTTTCTCCCATGCAATTATTTAGACAAACTGAGTTATCCAGTCATTTAGGTTTAGTTGGTAGATTCGAATCTTATCCACATGATTTGAATTCTCCTTATTCTAACACCATTGTATTACTACCATGTTAATGAATATTAATGTTGTAATTAACTGATCAATTCTTATCATATTTTTCTCAAATTTTTATTTTTTTATTGTACATTGGTCTTGATATTCCACTGCATAATTCTACTTCTCAATTTCTCTCATTTTCATGTAGATCAATGGTTCACAAATTTAACATGTTATCAGATCCTTGTCACAAGCTAGCAACAAGTCTTGTTCGATCTCTATTGTACACCAGAAGTAGTTGAGTTTCCACATAAATCCTAGAATGATATCCTTGCTTCACCTGGATTCTGTCCAGAGAAGTCTATCCGGGTGCAACAAACTATGAGAAAGTGTACATGTCGAGGTGGAAAAGATGAAACTGACATGATTTGCAAATTGAATTTCTTTTTGCAGTGTTATTTGAAGGTACATACATAGCTTCTTGAGGAATTGATTGTTCAACATACATAAAGATGGATTCTTCAGCTCTCGTACCCTGAATCCTTACACCATTCAACTACTTTGATTGGAGGGAAGATATGCAGGTATCCTTGCGCAAGATTGTTCTGTTTAGGATGACAATGGGAAGAGAAATTGAGCCCTATTATTATGTTGAGAAGAAAAAAAAAATGAATCGCCTTGATGAGGCCTTCGGCTTCATGTGCACTCATATATCCCGGGATCTTTTGTTCCACCTTGAGGGACTAAGGACTCCAAAGGAATCTTGGGATAAGATTGAAACATTTTATAGAAAAAAGGTGAGATTTGAGGGAATATTTTGAAGAAAAACCTGATTTCTCTACAACCCAACAATTTCGAATCTATTCAGCAATTCTTCACAAAATAGAAGTCACTAGTACTGCAATGCAAACAATGTGGATTGGAGAGGAAAGATGAGAATCTTGTGTTGTTAGTTCCTAGAAATGTTGGCTCAGAGTACTCAGCATTTGTCTCTAGATTCTATTCCAGAAGATATTCCATCCCTAATTGGAAGATTCCTTCTATAGATTGTTTTGTTGAGTCCTTATTACAAGAGCAAGATAAATTGGTTCAAATGGGAGTGATTCAAACCTCCAAGAATGAAGCAGTCTTGATGATAGAATCAAACAATTGACAAGAAAGAGGGAAGCACAAAGGGAAGGAGATAAGAACCACTAATTCAAACACAAAGGAGAATCATAGCTCTTTCGATGGAGCCTCGGGTTCCAAGAAAAACAAGAAATTTCAGAAGACTAAGTGTCCATACTGTATGAGAGGCTTTCATCCAGAGAGACAGTGCATGAAGAAGAAAATCTACTGGTTGTCAACACTCCTTTAACAGAACAATATTTCCCTCCCACAAGGAGAAAATAAATCTCATGGTGGACAACCGCCAGAAGATCATGAGAAATTCCATTCCTTGAAGCCAGGCCTTACTCAGTCGAAATATTACTCAATATATTATGGATCATCAAACCGCATGGCTACATCCATGGAATCCTTCAGCACTCTCACTCTATCAGAAGTACCTAACAATCATATGGGTGATGGCTCCCAGATCCCAGTTGCTGGGAGAGGTTCTATTAAAATCGATCATGTTGAGTTCAAGAATGTACTCTATGTTCCCTGCCTTGCAACAAATATGTTGGTTGTTTATAAAATGACTCATTCAGGATCTCCCAAGAGATTTACATTCGACTTCGACTCAGTATAAATCATTGAAAAGTATACTGGAAATCTCATAGAGAAAGGGTTTGTTAACCATTCCTCAAAGGCATATGAGTTCTCCCATTTCCTTCCTGCTTCACATCCAACAACTTTATTGACTCATGCCAATAACACTAGCAAG
Source organism: Pseudotsuga menziesii (assembly GCA_001517045.1). NCBI lineage: Eukaryota > Viridiplantae > Streptophyta > Pinopsida > Pinales > Pinaceae > Pseudotsuga > Pseudotsuga menziesii. The sequence continues at coordinate 1,061,843 of LPNX010185971.1, read as the reverse complement.
CTGTGGCATGAGAAATTTTTACATCTCAATTTCAAATATCTCCAACAACTTCACAAAGACAAAATGGTTGAGGGATTTCCACTCATCCAAATATCATATGGAGTATGTCATGGTTTCTTGATTGCTACTCATGTAGAGAAGAGGTATGAAGTTGGGAAGGAAACTAGAGTTGTCTCTACACTTGATTTGACACACAGTGATGTTTCAGGACCAATTCCTACAACATCAATCAATGGTTCCAGGTATTACTATACTTTTATTGATGATTGTTTAAGTTTCTCCTGGGTATATTTTATGAAACATAAATCAAAGATATTCAAAGTTTTTAATGTTTTTAAATCCTTGATTGAAAATAGTTTCAGAACGAAGATCAAATCCATTAGATTAGATAATCGAGTTGAATACATTAACATATATTTTCAACAATAATGTGAATCAAAAGAGATTCAAATGGAACACTCAGTTCCATACACACCACAACATAATGGTGTGGCTGAGAGGAAAAATAGATCATTGAAGGAGATGGAAACCTGTCTTCTCCAAGCCAATAATATTCCTCCTTCTCTTTGGGATGAAGCTGTAAACTATTCTTCATACATATAGAACAGAGTGCCTCATAAATCAGTAATTGGGGCCACTCCTCTCAAATCACTACATGGGCATAATCCTGATTTCTCTCACTTGAGAGTCTTCGGTTCCAAAGCTTGGGCCAGAATTCCTATAAATAAGAGAAAGGCCTTCCAAGCCCAGAGTAGCGAATTCACACTGCTAGGATATGGTCAAGATGAAAAATAATATAAATTGATGGAGCTTTCAAATAGGAGGTGCTTCATAGAGCATAGTGTTCAGTTTGAAGAAGATCAGTTGCTTGATCTGCCACAATCCGAAGCAAAAGGAGTTATAAACAATCTTCCATTTCCATTTGATGATGATATATTGTCTTATGTTTCAGATTCAAATTCAGATGAACAAGATCAACATGATCTTGATAATGAGCCTGTACCTCATGAGAATCTAGATCCAGATCCATATCATATTCCAAATTAGTGGCATAATCCTAAATGGACCCAAAATCTCATTGAAGAAGTTGGGGATGGTGCTGGGAATCAAGAGGACAGAAAGGGAACACAATCCCAATATCAGAATGAACATGTTGCACTCTCTCACACAACTTCTCTATATACAGAGTGGTGCAACAAACTTCCATGGAAATGCTACTTGATGATAGCGAATGATCAACAAATTGGCCCATTGAAGAACAAAATTGATCACTCCATTCCTCCTCCAGAAAAAAGAAACAAAAGGAAAATTCATCGGATCAGAAGAAAATTGAGAGGTTCACATGCACAGTCTCAAAATGCTATTGCATGGAAGAACCAAGCTACCGCATTGATTCTGCATAGTGTTTCACATTGCAACAATATTTTTACAAGTTATTACCCAAAGAGTAAAATTTTCTCTTAAGTATAGCTTGTTTTCGTGATTCACTGCTTATTTTGAGGGCGGCGGGGGGGGGGGGGTTCCATTATTTTTTCCCCATTTTCCTTAATTTATTAAGTAGTTTTTTATTTTTCATTAGATTGTATGGGTGACTTTTGGCATAGGTTCCAGGGCCCAAAGTTGTCCAAGTTAGGATTAAGGGGGGGTGTTAGGATTAAATAATCCTCCCTTATCCATATATAGTCTATTTGATCATATTTCCTAACTTAGGAGTCTTTTGGATGAGTTTGGTGCCACCATGATATTGGTGCCATTGGTGCCACTAGTGCTAATCCCTACATTCTAGGAGCCACTTTGAGTGCCACCAATAGCCTCCATTAGTTGGTTGTGGTAGGCATGCAGTTATGTTGAGTTAACCTCTAGTTATAATCAGTCAGATAGATATTAGTTAGTCTATCACCATTTTTGCATGCATGCATGGGGAGTGGCACATTTTTCCTCCTACCCCATTTGTCAACTGATTGTAAACTGATTTAGACATCAGGAGTTAGACTAGTTTCTCCCATGCAATGATTTATACACTCTGAGTTAGCTAGTCATTCAAGTTTAGTTGGTAGATTCGAATATTATCCACATGATTCAAATTCTCTGTATTGTAACACCATTAGATTATTTCTGGGTTAATGAAGATTAATGTTATAATTAACTAATCAATTCTTATCATATTTTTCTTAAATTTGTCTTGTTCAGTGTACATTGTTCTTGATATTCCACTACATAATTCTACTTCTCAATTTCTCTCATTTTCCTATAGATCAATGGTTCACAAATTTAACATAAGATACCATGATTCTATGTTTGAGAGGGTAAAATATTACATTGTGAATTTCATTGTATAAAAACATTCTCTCTTTGGGAACAACATTTACAACCAATGTCTCCTAAGAAATGTGATTTCCATTGATGAATGTCCTTAACAAGCTTGGGATTTTAGTGAAACTTTTGCACCTTAATGTTTAGGGTACCGATACAGAACCAAATCCAGATTCTTTGGGAAGATGGTTCAACCAATTCAACTAAACCTTGGGGCACATGTAGAGTGTCTATAAAACCAGGTATCAACAAATAGGACTTACCTCAAATGGACAGGATTTCTTAGGTAAACTGTGGGTCCTTCCCCATCATGACCATGATCAATTTTCTTATATGGACTATTGGGCTTCCCTAGCATGACCATGAGCTTCACTTTATGTGTGAACTATGGTTTTCCCAGCGTGACTGTGAAAACATGACTATGCAAAGTATGACTGTGTGTCTCTTCACTATGTGATTTCATTATTACTCAACATGATTGTGAAAAGTATGAGTATGTGTCTCTTCACTATGTGACTGTATCCATACTCAACATTACTGTGTGTCCTTTGTCTACATGTATGTACTAAGTATGAATGTGCTTGTTGACTAAGAATTTTGAGTCAGTATGCTTTTTCCTTAACCCTCTTAAGCTCTCTCTCGAGGTACGCAAATTGTTTTCCTAGTTGACTTGTCCCTTCGATGACAAGATTAAATATGAAATATGAGTATAAGGTTGATTCAAATATTGTTCATGATTCTTTACTGTTGATATCTATTGTTCATTATTTTATCATGGTGTTACTACACATAGAATTTGATGATTCTCGAGGACCAAAATTAATTTAGTGACTAATGGAGCGTTAACTTGAAAGAGATGAAAATTATGTTTTTGTTTTTATTATTATTATAGTTCAAATTTTATTAAGAAGTACTATTATGAATTTGAGTTTAAATTTTCATGCATTTTTACTATTTATGTTAAAAAATCCTCTAACCCTAAATTTTCAAGACTTTACCGATGTGATCCTCTTAGAAACCTTCAGGTTGCTGCATATATATATCCTCTTGAATTTCACAATGAATAAATTCACTCTAAACATCCATGTGGTGAACCTCCCAGCACTTAGATGCAACAATGGATAAAACTAGCCTGATAGAGTCCATTATTGCAACCGGTGAAAATATATTTATATAGTATACTCATTGATCTTGAGAGAATCTTGTGGAAACCAAACTGGAATTATACTTTATATTAGACCCATCAGTAGAAAATTTGGTCCTATAGACCCATTTACATTGCATTAGCTTCGTCTTGGAGGGAAAGGGAACCAATTCCCAAGTCTCATTGTATTGCAATGAGTTGAACTCTTCGTGGATGGATATTTTCCATATTGGGTCAAGTGATTCTTCATGATATGATTGAGGATCAGATCCAACCATCATGAAGCATTTCTCAGCAAGTATGTCACATTCCCCAATTTGCAAAACATTTTTATGTTTCAAGAAACATTATGTTATATTTTATGTTAAATTTTGTAATTAATGACCAAGTGGGGTCAAGGATAATTTAATGTAATTGCATAATATATTAATAATAAATAAATGAAAGATGAGACAACACCTTAGGGAAGCTGTTAAATGAGTGTTTTACTAGTCACTTGATGGAGGAGACTGGGTTGAGAGCAGATTGACATTTAATAGCATCCTAAAACTAATTCTAGTTGTTGTAGGTCGCAATTTCCCTATTTTTGTGGTCATGATTCCCCAAGAAAGTGGAACAAGATCAGGGGGCTCATTAAGTAAAAAACTAACCCAAAAGACCTAGGCATGCTAATAAAACTTCCCATTGAAGACAACTGAGGATGCTCATTTTTCTGGATTTGTGAACATTCTGAGTGAATAACGTGCACAGGAAAATTTGATGGAGGGGACTAGCTAAAGTATGTTTCAGTGGAAAAATTCTGAAAACCTAAACTAGTGAAACTATTCTAAGATGAGTTCAAACTATTGCATGCAGAACTGACTTACTGCTGAACACTCAATGGAGTTGCAGAGGTTACTAGACTACATCTCTCACCCAGTACTTCTACCAGGTGGACCAGAAGACAAGCTCGGGAATCCTAAGAATTGCAGTCTAGATTTCTCCAGGAGTTGGTTGGGAGGAATAGGTTCTTTAAGCTGTTGTCATCTCATCTATATTTCCAGGTTCTACTTGTTTTATTCAACTACCTAAGTATTTACTCTTATCTGGAAAGTTTATGTTTAATCAATGATATGTTATGCCTCTATTCTTATTGCTGCTAGGGTTAGTTAGGATAAATGCATATGCTGTGAAAAATAGTAAGTTCTGAACTAGCTAGATTAGGGTAAATGTTTAGAATAATTTCTAGTTTAACTAATAGATAGAAAGAAAATACCTAAACTGTATTTTTCCACACCTTTTAGAAAAGGTAGTACTCTAGTACAGTAGGTTAGTTTAATTTCAGATAAAAAATTGAATGAAGTATGCATGAATGTAAATTCACTATTTTCTACAGGTTTTGTATGTATGATTGGCATGAATGTTTCCTTTTTATTTTAGATGATTTCATTTAGCTTGATTACTTGTGCAAAATAAACAGAAATGTTAGGAAATATTTAAAGGCATAAATTACTAGTATGTGTAATGATTTACACAGTAAATAAAATAATTATTATAGGTCTTTTATTTTAATAATTAACAAATAATATATAAACAAGAATCATTATAACTAAGACTAACTTTCATAAAATAGTAAACAAAGCTATATCATTTACTCAATAAATTTATCTAAGTAGAAATGCAAACTGGTGTGACTCAAAAATGAAGTACTAATTATGTATTCCTATTAAGAAGAATTAGGGTTTATAAAATAACCTATTTAAAAGAACCGTTCTTTTCATATTTAAAATAATTTCAAAATCTATATACTCTATTCCATACAACCATAAGCATCAATTAGATGAATGTACGGAGTTACATACTTTATCCATGAGTAACTATAATAAATAAAACCTAACAGTATATTTTCAACCTCAGAGATGGAAAGAATTAAGTTATTCATCCAATATCTTTTCCTCTATTTAATTTACTATAGAAATCATTACTGATATTTATAACTAGGTTACTATTTAAAAACCCCCACTGTAAAAAACCATCATGATATAATTTACATAAAATAAAAACAAACTAACTCGGAATTTACTTAACCCCAAAACCTACAAAAGGTTAATTACAACAAGAATAAGTAAAGCAACCAAATTATATATAAATATATTATCAAAACAGAGATATAGTCAACTAGCTTCAAGCTGTAAGTAATCATTTAACACCAAAAATTGAGTTGAATAGTTACGGCCCTATGACCTTTTTACATTACAAAGTCAAGTCTTAAAATCCTGTTCAAAAAGTATCACCACTACGAACAAAATTTTACAATAAACAAGACACTTATCTCCGCTGTGAAATCTCCAACCCATCTTTGCTAAACAACCACTAGGGCTTCATAAAAATTGAACCAATCAACATGTAATGGACCTTGGCTTGTCCAAGATTTTTCAATAAAATACTACGAACTCAATCAACAAAAATCAACACTATAAACCACTGTAGGAGAACCTCGGTGAAACGCTTACCAAAAGAATAGTTTTGGTGGAGTCCCTTCTCTTCACGTCTTTCAACCCCATTTTATCCTTTAGACTGCAGCCTGCAAAAGGTTTGAACATGAAAACAAGAGTTGTTATTACCACTGATAATAATGAAAGAAATTAACTGAAAAATGATTTAATGTTTAATATAGAAAATAATTTTTATACCTAGGATCTATCCTTTAGCTCTGCTGTGAAAATACGAGTTTTAAAACCCTAGCCACCTTTTTGTGAAAATAATACACTTTGGAAGGCATTGTTAGGAAAAGAACAACACACAGTGCTAACTGTCGAAACCCCGACCACATATCAAAGAACATCGAGATGCAAGAAAACCCTGGTAGAATATTCATGTCTCACAGAGCTCAAGATTGAAAACCAAAGCCACGACGAGTAAAGACGCCACACCGAGAGTTAAATAGCAAGAACTATTAACCCAAGTTTAACAAGACTATAATACAAGAACCCAAGAATGATGCTCACTTCCACAGCTCACCAAAGCACCAGGGATTAACTAAAAACACTTGCAGAGGAAATATAATTTTAGAAGCAACGTTATTGCAGAGTTGAGAAATGACAGCGAAGGGTAAATCCTCAAAACAAAGACATTGTTTTCCCAAGTGCAACTTTGATTGCAGTTTAAAAAAAAAGTTAAGCAACGAGGAAGTTCACTTTGTGGAATGACATACACGCTGAGCAGTCATGAGACTGTAGCCTCTCTTCTAAAGCAGGGTAAAAGATAGGGTAAAGGCACAATTTTATGGTTTAGGGAGCATTTATAACAAAAACTACAAAGTCAAAACCCCATCAAATGAGCGTCAAACACGTAGCTCCAAATAATTTGCAAAGGATGGGTTTGGCACTATAGTTCAAAACACTCGTTCAATCCTACACATAATAATGTATAAAATCCATTACCATATTGTAACTTTGTCTTGGTTTCTTTATCATTGCTTTGGATTATGTTTGTTTTTTTTTACCATAATAAATAGTATGGGAGGTAGTCATTAAACTAGGGTCTATAGTATAAGATAAAACCTTTAAAAATGTATAAGAAAACTTATACATGCTCATGATTTCTCTCATGTTAAATAATGCTTAGTAATCGGTTCTAGGAAGATACAAAATGGAGAATGAAATCAATGATATGTATATACTTGCAACTATAGAAGATATCTAGCTCGGACTTTAGTCTAAGCATTGAATTACGAATACAAGTATATGATTTGTTAATTAAGACCCACATGAGATGATAAACCTTATAAAGGAAAATAGGGTAGACCTATATGAGGACTAATTCTTCTTCCCTTAAGATAAAAAGTATTAACACTTAGTTTAAATAAAAACATTGGTAATAAAAACTTTTTAAGTTTTGAAAACTGCTTGAATAGTTTTAAACAACCCTATTTAGCAAGTACTAGTTTAATGTGTAGTTTAGGCCAAAGTATTTTATGACCACAATTGGATCATAGATCTTCTAGGTTACTGTAACTGTATAATCGTAGAAAGAAATCTGTTCCACAAGATACATCTACTAGAATTACATACAAGTTTTCAAGTGAAAGTCACAAGATGAAAGTTAAATTAACAAGTTCTATGAGAGTAAGCATATCTGAGCTAAATCCAGTTTATTAAAATATTGTTATTACTAACAATTACGAATATTTCTAACAATAAAAGATCAATGATACCTCTTATTTGGATCAAGCTACAAAACAATTAATTTAACATGCATTTTATTTTATGCTAGTTGAATGATAATCTCGATCTGGAAAGACTGGTAACAAAACTGCTTACCTGTATAGAACCTGTAAAAAAAGCATCACTTCACTGCATTAGCTTTAAGCTAAGTAAGTCTCGATCGCAACTGAAGTTCTTTCCTACTTGTCATAAGACAGTAAAAACATAATTAGTATCAGGTTTAGACATAGTTTTCTTTTCATGTCATTCTAAAAACATAAACTGTTAAATTCAAATCCTTAACTTGGAACCATGAAGATGAACAAATAATTATACAAAAATACAGATTTACTAATGTTCAGTTTTAGATACTACTGTTTAAAGTAACCGTTACCACTTATTGGTTCTTAGGTAGTGATGACTACGAACATTTTATGTTACACAATTTTTTTAAATTTTTTACGAATTTTTGGGTTATTACATGTGGTATCAGAGCACAAGGTTCAGACACTAGGCCTGAATGTGGCTCAACTTGCATAAATAAATAGTAGATTTAAAACATGCATACTAATTATTACTTTTCTTTCGAAATATATTTATTTTGAAATATATTACATGGAACGATGGTATTCTCGAAGATTGATTTACAATCTAGTTATAACTAGGTTCGAATCAAAGATGAAGACATCTTTAAAACAACTTTTAGGACCAAGTATGGTCACTATGAGTTTGTTGTTATGACATTTGGGATTACTAATTCCCTGGTTGTCTTCATGTGTCTGATGAATAATGTAATGCATAAGTACCTTGACAAATTTGTGGTTGTATTCATTGATGACATTTTAATTTATTCAAATACTAAAAAAGAACATGAAAAACACTTAAAATTTGGTTTACAAGAATTACGTGAACATCAGCTCTTTGCAAAGTTCAATAAATATGATTTCTTTAAGGATAAAATACAGTATCTAGGTCATATAGTGACTAAAGAAGGGATATTTGTTGATCCAGAAAAGATAAAGGAAATCAAAGAATGGCCAGTCCCAAAAGACGTAACCGACGTACAATCATTCATGGGTATTACTGGCTATTATCAACGATTTATTGAAGGGGTTTCAAGAATTGAAAATCCCATAACTTCTTTACAGAAGAAAGGGACGAAATTCGAGTGGAGTAAAAAATGTGAAGATAGTTTCAAAAACTTAAAAACATTATTACCCACCGCACCAATCTTAAGAATTGTTGATCCCAATAAAGAATTTATAGTATGTACTGATGCCTACAATGACGGTTTAGGTGGAGTTTTAACATAGGAAGGACACGTCATTGCATATGAGTCTAGGAAGTTGAATATTCATGAGAAAAACTATGTGACCTATGACTTAGAATTGGCTACTGTCATACATGCCTTAAAAATGCGGCGCCATCATTTAATCAGAAGAAAGTTTATATTCACGACATATAACAAAGGGTTAAAATATTTGTTGGATCAACCTAACTTAAATCCAAGGCAAGCTAGGTGGTTAGCCTTCCTTAGCGAGTACGATTTTGAAATCCAACATATTAAGGGAAAAGAAAATAAGGTTGCTGATGCTTTAAGCATGAATGCAAAACTAAATTGTGTAGCAGCAATCAGCACCTATAAAACATATTTAGAAGAACAACTAGAAGAAGAAATAAGATTGGATGAAAATGATCAGAAATTACAAGCAAAGGTAACATAAAATTTAATTGAAAGATTAAGTACAGGGTATACTTTAAACGAAAAAGGATTATTACTATATAAAGATAGACTGTATATAACTAATGTACCTAAAATTGAGTTACTGATTTTAAACGAAATTCATAAGAATCTTTACTCAGAACATCCTGGTTATCAGAAGACTATAACCATGTTAAGAAAGGATTATTTTTTGCCAGACATGAAAAATGAACTGGCAGAATACATTGCTAAGTGCCTTGAATGTCAGCAAGTAAATATTGAACACCAGCATCTAGTTGGGTTACTTCAACCATTACGTATTCCTAGCTGGAAGTGGGAGATAATCAGCCTTGATTTTATTATAGAACTACCTAGAAATCAAAACATGAAAGACTCGATAATAGTAGTCATTGATAAACTAAGCAAGTCAACTCATTTTATAACTATAAAAACTACTTACAAAGGTGCGAATATTTCTGATATATTCCTTAAACAATTTTTTTGTTTACATGGAATACGGAAAGTAATAATTTCAGATAGATACCCTAACTTTACGGGAAACTTGTCGAAGTCTTTGTTTAAAGGACTGAATACTACATTAAATTTCAGTACCTCTTTCCATACTTAGACTGATGGACAGACTGAAAGAGTGAATTAGGTATTGGAAAATCTGCTCAGAATGTATGTAAAGGAACAACCAGGTAAATGGGAAGATTACTTACACTTGGTAGAGTTTGCTTACAACAGTCACTACCAAGATTTAGCAAGATATAGTCCTTTTGAAATTTTGTATGGAAGGAAGTGCAATACCCCCATCTCATGGAGTAATCCAGTTGACACATTAGTATTAGGACCTAAACTATACAAAAAGATGGATTTAATTGTAAAATAGGTGTAAGGTAACTTGAAAGTTGCTTAAGATCGACATAAAAATCAAGTAGATCTTAAACAAACTCAAAAGGAGATCCAGGTTGGTGAACATGTCTTTATTAAGGTGAGGCCTAAAAAGAGTTCTCTGAGATTAGGAAGTTGTGCTAAGTTAGCACCCTGATATTTCAAACCTTTTGAAATACTTACTAGAATAGGACAAGTAGCATATCAGTTTGCTTTACTGCCAAATTTGAAGGTTGATGATGTCTTTCATATTTCTGTGTTAAAAAAATACGTACATGATGCTACTTGTAATAACTCAAAAATTCGTAAAAAATTTAAAATCTTCATGTGACATAAAATGTCAAATGTCACTGCTAATGTACCATTAACTGTTAGCAGATAATAAATAGTTTGTAAGAGAAACAAAGATTACTTCTTTATGAGATTTTGTATAACCTAGAGGCTCATCTTTAAAAGATGTGTTAGCATGGTTTTCAACTTAGCAATTGTATTTTTCCAGAAAGTAAAAATGAAAAATGTATTTTACTGATGCTATGTATACTATTGTTTTCTTTTTTCAAGTAGGGAAAACTTCGTATGTGTGATCGAGGCTTACTTAGCTTATAGCTAACACAATGAGACTAATGGTTCTTTACAGGTTTTAACAGCTAAGTGTATGTTCTAGTTAAATAATAAATATGTTCAGGTCAAGAAGATACTTCTCTAGCATAAATATGATGCTAGAATTAGAATATTTAAGAACAACTTGACTCCAAATGAGGTAATGTTGATCTTATTTACGTTGTCACTATTATTATTGCACATTGATCTAGGAACAAAGAATCAATCTCATCAAAGAATAATCAACAAATAACTCATGAAATTGTGTTAATTGGAACCGGAATTGGTTTCCTCTCTATATATTCAATAAGCAATGAATGGTTACAATACCAATGTCAAGCAAATAGCTTGAATCAATGAGAAATTTGAATACCTAAGGAGGCAATTCAAAATCATGAGTGAGTCTGGCTAAACTGACTGTCAGCCATTCAATCACACTTAGTTAACCACTTGACCAAAACCCTAATTGACGCACCAAACCTTAACTGAATTTAGAGTGCAATAAATGACTGAATCTCAACTAAAGGAGATCAAACACATGTCATAGAAAGCTGACCATCAAGTGCTAGTGCTCCATGAGTTCAATGAACCCTGATGAGGTTAACTGAAGCTAAACTGATCATCAAAAGTTGGTGGAGGAGGCCCTATTGACTCTAGATCATTAAATAATATTAAATAATCATTAAATAATATATTTAATGAGAGGAGGCACCTTAACTAACTGGTTGAACTGATTGTAACCACCAGTTAGCAATTAGGTGCATTAATATCACTCAGATCACCCCCAGAGTGCTCCAGTTAGCCTCGTTGACTGTAGGAGAAGGCTAAGTTAACCTCCTTGAATATAGGTAGGCGTGGGTGTGACTGGATGATGGAAATTAATGCTCCACTGATGTCAATTAATGTCAATTATACTTATGATAGTGGTTTAACTAGGCCAATTTAACCAAAAAGAGTGTGTATGATGGTAAATGTCTCCAACACCCCCCCTTAAGTTATACTCAGGAAGAGTTAGAAAACATAGATGCATAAAAATACTAGGGATGTGGAAACTAAGGCCATAGGTCACCCTGTACAAGGCTGTAACTGAAACAATGCTCAAAACAAACTAAGTGAGGAAAAGAGGGAAAACCCAGTAGGGAAACCCCCCCCTTAAGCTGAACACTGAAATTAGTATGGATCACCCTGATGAAATCACCCCCAACAGTGAACAGAGGTAAGTGAACTTATTTTCTGAAAATCTCTTGGTGAATATGTCTGCAATCTGCTCATCAATCGGGCAGTATTGCAGAATGATGGTCCTGTCATGCACTAGATCCTTGATGTAGTGCATGTGAATCTCTACATGCTTGGTCCTTTGCCTAGTAACTAGATCCATGCATATATTAATAGCACTCTATTTGTCACAAAAGAGGACAGTGGACAAAGTACTACCAAGATCAAACTCTGAAAGAATGCCTTGCAACCAAACTGCTTGGATGCAAGCATTCATCGCTCCTCAATACTTGGCCTCTGCTGAAGACAGTGCTATGGAAACCTGCTTTTTGCTTGACCAGCAAATGGGGCCACCACCAAACATGAATACATATCTAGAAGTTGAATTTTGATCAATAGAATCACCTGCCCAATTGGAATCTATGTATCCAACCAGCTCTAGCTCAGAGTCTGCAGCATAGTGAATGTCGTAGGTCCTGGTTCCCTGAATGTACTGGAGGATCCTCTTGGCTGCATTCCAATGAATATCATGAGGCTGTTGCATGTATCTTGATATAGAATTCATGGCATAATAAATATCAGGCCTAGAATGTGTCAAGTACAACAAGCTACCAATCAGCTGTCGATAGATAGTGCAGTCCATGGGAGGTGTGTGTTTTCCTTCTTCAAGGCTGATCCCTGAAAGGAAAGGGAATGGTGCAGGCCTACATTCAGCCATGTTAAACTACAATATTATGACCAAGTCGAATCTTTTTCAACCTTTCCATCTTGTACACCATCCTTGTTCTTGTGCATCATCCTCAGTCTTTTGCATCTTTTCTTTACCAAAACCACCTTCCAACAGACCCCCAACACAATCTTGTGGCTCGCCCTCAAGCCACGTCAAATAGAAACAATATATTCATTTATTTTGATTTTGAAGTCCTCATACATTTGTTTGACTTCTTCCACTTGATCCTTTATCTTGTCTCTAATCCCCATGCAATATTCAACATCCTACTCAAGTGGATGTTTGACAATGTTAGCGGTCATTTCTCTTTGACTTTCCCGCATTGCTTGAAGTGTGTTTGTTGCTTTCAACGATAGTTGCTCACCAATATCCTGGGACTCCTCCAACTAAGTTGTGAAATGATGCTGACATTCTTATGCCTTCGTTATGCGCTACTGCAAAGCCTTTAACTTTGTCACTTTGGTGACTTGTACGAATGGGAGCATCGTTCTAAGTGATGTCCTCATTGCAGCTCGCTACATTTTTGCTTCCCACAATTGTGTGTTCATCTTCTCCAACTACTCATCCTAGATCATGATACCCCAAAACTGCATGGTCGCACTTGTGATTAAATTCGCCTCTTTCTCACTTTCCTCGAGCTACGTCTCTACATCTTCAATGGCACATTTGTGCTCATAAAATTTATCAGGAGGTCTTCCTAGGTTCAGTAGTACCTCCAATTATTCAAGGTCTCTATTGAATTTTTCAATGGCCTGTCCTAGCTTTTGAGCTTTGGATTTTGCAGTCATGGCATCTGTTATCTCTCAGACTTATTGAAAGGTGAAGGAAAATACTTTGTCCAGCCTCTCCCTTTCATCCCACGACTATGCTTTCTCAATAATTAGCCTATCTTTCACCTTATTTAGGTGCTAAATCTCTTGCTTTTCTAATTATTCCTGCTCATGTGACTTTAATAGGCAATCACTAATAAATTACTCTCGGTCAACCAGCTCTTGACTTGCTAAATTTTGTAAGCGAACCAAAGTGTGTGTGGGTAACTCATTGAAATCTAGCATGATCATCTCAGATCACTACAACGAAGCATCAAAATCCTCACTCTGGGTATCTATTGCCTATGGTGGAATCAACATGATCCTGACTCGCTTTCATGTACTTAACTTGGTCGTTCAATTCAACAAATTTTCTTTGGGAACCTTTTCCAAAATGGAATTAGTTAAAGAGTGCAATTGTGACTTTACCTCTTGCAATCATTTAGTTGATTGTTTCCTTAGTTACACTTCACTTGCATTCATCATCATTGTGATCGTCACAATGATGCAGTTCACTTGTTCATCTGCCATTAGCATAGTGTTGCTCGCCTTTTCTTGCTCTTGTCTGAACTTTTTCCTTGTTTCTTCAAACCTATGATCTATATCTGAATCTATCGAAGTTCTCAAATATGCCTCTTGCAACTCTTGGTTTCTTTGTTGTACCAGTACTTGATCTACCAGAGCATCGGTTGGATGACCCGCCGCAACATCTGACACTTCTTCAGCATTGATCGGCTCTCTTTAGTTTGTAGACCACTCAACTAGTACTGCGTTCAACTCCTCATCAATTAATTTGTATTGAGTGGCTAACCACTTGCTATATGGGTCCCTTATTTCTTCCCCATGAGTTGCATGCAGGATCATCACAAATCTTATGACCGACCTACATTTTTCCACCGCTTCTTCAGATAAGTGCAGAATCTTTATAGCTGCAACCTACAATGCATCCCAATACAACCAAAATTGTATCGTACAATCCTTGAATCGCTCATTCTCTCTAAGATACCAAATTTTTTGATACCTCATGGCCTTGTAGACTTGGGAGACCTTGAAATCCATGCCTTCATACTCCGTAGGCTCCATCCATGCGACTAAGGCAACCAAATTATCAATCAATTGTATGTAAACGACCTCTTCCCCTCCTACACCGGCATGGCATCTTCTGTTAACTGGTTGAGTAGAAATAGTGACCAGTTCATTTGTATTCCCTCAACACACTACTTGATTCATGTTATTACCCCAGAGGTACATTGATTGGGTTGGTTCTTGCTCACCACCTTGACGGCTAGAATATTCATTGCAACACGAACATCTTGATCATTAATGGTATCTGTGACATATGCTCGTTTGTCATGATCCAAGCCATATTTCTTCTTCAGCTTGTTAGCCAACCTCTTGTCATTGTCCTTTCCGTAGAAGTACTCTGACGGGTGAGGTCCTTGCATTGGCAACACCATAATTTGGGAAATCAACTCCATAGTGACTGGGACTGGCCTATCCAACCATAGATAACCACCATGAAAGCATGCCAACAACTATTTGGCGCACGCATTGGCTTCCACCAACCTACCAAAGTGAGGCATATGGATGAGGCCTAAGAGCCCCAACCTCTACAATCCCATCTCCCATTGTTGTGGGGTGCACATAATTAGGTTTCTATATTTCCCTTTTCCCCCTCAAATGGATCCATTGTGCACTCAGTATACACCAAGAGGTCATGGTATTCATACTTCATCTTTTTCAAGAACAACACAATGTTGAAGGTGCACTTCATTCCCATCGAAAATGTCAGTATCCAAATTGGATACTTCTAGTTCTTCGTCAACTTCAGTCTCTTAGTGTCAGGCTTGCATGGGGGATAAAATACAAGGATCTCTGCAATGGTCACCCCATTCCTTTCCATGGAGGCTCCAGCTCCAGTTTTCGATGGCCCCTCTTGCTCTGCAGCTTTTGATTTCGCTTTACGTGAGGTTCTGGTGTTCCTCTTATTCTTTGTAGGTGACTTGGGCCAATTGGACCCCCTATTATTCTGCGTAATCGGTGACAATCCTAATGGCATGTTGGCCATCTCCTCCTCAATTGGCACATCAATGACTAGTGAACCCTTGATACCCCCACTCAAAATTTATTGCACCATTGTTGCACTCTGAATTACTCACGACTACTCAACAATTCCCTGCTATCACTCTTTGTCCTCTATACTCCACTCTGCTCTACTCACTGAATAATCACAATGGTTCTTCCAAGACACACACTGCCAGTTCTTATAGTGCATAATCACCTGTGCAAAAAAAATCTTAATCATTACGACCAAATCCGCCACTTATCACCCAAATCTTTCGTTGATCTACTTAATCTAATGGTTGGATTCACCATAAATGTGTGTCTCATCCATTGACTCCACCACCCAAATTTTTTAAGTGTTGCATTAAATTCCCTATTTGACCCTATCGCATTCCTATGGACATCACCATACTGCTTCCCAGCTGCAACCTCAACAGTTTTTCTTTTGCTGCCACTAGTTTCCTATACACTAGCCGCCTTAGTATCACCTCATGCATTTTTTTTAACTATGCAATGCCTCAAGCTTCACATCACACCGGGCCCTCTTGGTAGGTATTGAGATGTCTTCCATTGACTAACTTAGGAATCATCACACCATTTAATTGTTTCAACTGTAGCACACTTCTTTCGGTAATGAAATTAATTACATAACGACCCAACCAATGCATTTGCAACTTACTATGGATGTTTCGCAAACTTACTGTCATATAATAGCACCATGCCTCCTTGCTGAAAGTTCTTTTTCTTGTTGTGTTGATCATTCCATGCTTTCTGGCAATCCTTCTCAACATGCTAATGAAATCCTACAATGAACCGATCTTCTTCTAGTTGCACCAACTGAGTTAGGAACTCTTCTAGCACTCCTTCGTCATCAATCCCTGTCATTGATGTGATGCACAAAATTGGAACAATATACTCCATTGGAATCATTGTTTCCTTCCCATACACCAGTTTGAATGGTGTCTTCCCTGTCAACCCTTTACAAGTAGTGCGGTAATCCCATAATATTGTTAGAATATTCAAATCCCAATAATCGCGGCTTGCATTGCAGACCTTTGTGATCACATGCTCTGACAGATTATTGAATGCTTCGACTGTCCCATTATCTTGCATATGATAAGGAGTGCTATTCTAGCACACTAATAGTATGATTGATGAAATGACTTCCCTGATTTCTCATCAATATATTTGGACAACAAAATCGATAGACAATATTGTCAAAGAGAAACCTTGTTGCAGTCACAACAGATATATATACCACTGGTGTAGCTTCCTCCTACCTTGTCAAGTAATATGTCACTATGATGATATATCGTGCATCGGTCCTTTTCCTTGGAGGGTTGTTTGGCCCCATAAAATCCACTTCCCATTTATTAAATGGTTGTAGTGTTACCTAAGGTACTAAGGGGATATCATCTCTTCTTGACGGCTTCCCTATTCTTTGGAAAACATCGCAAGTCCTTGCATAATCTGCTACATCACCATGCAGAGTTGGCCACCATAGTCCTATGTAGAGTACCTTCCTGGTAGTTGTGTGACCTACATATTGTCCTCCTGCAACCCCCTCATGTGCTTCCTCCAATATTCTTTCTTTCTCATGTGGTAGGACACATCGACATAATATCTCATCAGGTCCCATATTATAGAGTTCTACGTCAGTTAACTAAAAATATGCTTCCCGAACAACCAATTGATTCTTCTGATTTGTGGTGAATCCCTTTGGTGTCGTTCCTCTAGTTAAAAAATGAACTATTTTCTCATAATAGTCATCAACCATTCCAACCCTGAATAGTTGTGCATTGGGTAGTTCATCCTCTATGTTCGTTGGTTCTTCATCTGTCTCAATTCGTGGCAAATGGCCAAGTCCTATGTTCAAACGACCTGGATTCATAATGAATTCAAATTCAAACTCTTGGAAGAGTAGCAACCAATGACATATCTCCCCCCCCAATAGAGGATTATTAACCAAGTATTTCAATGTGGAATGATTAATGAACATCTTGAAATGTACTCCCAATAGATAGTGTCATAAATTATGCAATGCATAGACCATGTCCAAACCTTCTCTCTTAGTCGTGGTATAATTCCTCTCTGCAGATGATAGCTTCCAACTGGAAAACTCAATTGGATGATCAATATCCCATTCACCTGGTTGCACTAACACTACTTCTAGTGCAATTGAGGATGCATCGACATAGACATGGAATTCCTTCATCTAGTATGGAAAGACCAATATTGGTGTTGTGACTATCTTCTTCTTCAAAGTGTCGAGACTCCCTTGACACTCGTGACTCCATTCGAACTACGAATCTTTCTTGAGAAACTTATCCATTAGTGTTATGATGACAACATATCCTCTTATGAACTTCCTATAATATCCCATATGGCCTAATGTCACTTTGACCTGCTTCACATTTTTTGGTGGAGGAAAGTTAACAATGAGCGCAATCCTAGCTGGATCAACCAGCATCCCTTCCTTACAGACAAGATGCCCCCAAAAAATCTTGAATGGTGCAAAAAATATACATTTCTTCAAATTCAACGTGATCTAATGTTGTCGACACTGCTCTAACATCAGTCACAGATTTGCAATATGATCCTTTACCAACCCATACACCATATAGTCATCCATGTAGACCACTAAAATATTATGAATAAAGTCCTTAAATGTAGCAACTACGATCCTGGAGAATATCCCGGTTGCATTCTTGAGCCCAATTGGCATCACCATGTAGTGAAAGTATATCCATTTAGTCACAAAAGTTGTCTTATGTCGATGCTCCTTCGCAATCTTTATATGATGATAGCTGAAAAAAACATGTATGAATAAATGCATCTCTTGGCCACCTACTCCTTCCAACACTTCATTAATAAATGGAATTGGGAATGTATGATGAAGGCATGCATTGTTAAGTTTCCTGAGATCAACAAAAATGTGTACCTTTCCTGTATTCTTATCTTGCATGACCATAGGACTGATCCACTCCGATCCTTTAACGGGTTCTATGATTCTTGCATCCAACATTTTGTCGATTTCAGCCTTCACTCTTTCCTTCTATTGTGTGTTCAGGTGATATGGATGTTTCTTCACAGGATTTACATATGGCTTCAGTGGGAGTTTCATTTCTCCCAAATCTCCTAAGATCCCTTTCATTTCATAAAATTTCGTTGGAAACAAGTCTTGAAACTCATGCAACATATCAATGATTTTCTCCATAGTTTCTTCATCCCAATAATCTCCAATATTGGTGAAATTTGGTTCCTCCTCAATCCCAATGTTGACCTTCTGAATCTTCAATGGTTGATGAATTTTGTATTTCAGCATCTCTAGTGATGTGATATTCTGACTTCCTTCTGATTTTGGAATATTAAGGTTCCTTGGGTCATCTCCATCGTAAGGCCCTCCTGTTATGTTGTAACACTCCATCATCGATTGCAACATTGGTACTTCATGTGATTCCATAGGATATTTGATTGGAACTACCTTTAAAAAAAAATTCTGGATATCCTATAGTCCATTATGAATCACTAGATCAACTTTTGTAAAACTGAAGGTGTAACTGAAATAGATCCATAAATCCTCCCATGTTGTGATATCTCTTCTGAGCTTGGCTAATACATACCATTGTCATGGGATTTCATCTAATGTGTGTACAAAATCATGTACCCACTCATCCTTTGGTCATCACACCCACATGGTCTGACATGTAATCAAAGGATCATTGGGATCATTGTTCCCACCATACTTCTTAACTTTATAGTGATCTACGTCGCTGAAGCAAACTTCCATCAACCTGTGACATAGTGACCACCCATTGATCAATTTCTTGTGTGCTGCCCACCAGAGTGCTAGAGTGCCCTTCAATGCTTCATCCAATTCCGATAGCCTATGTGGTTCTGAGATCCTATCTTCAAAATTAGCAAGAAATTCATGCAAATTAGGAAATCCTTCATATGTCGGTAACTCAACAAACTCTATTGCAACTTGATGTAGTGACTGAGTTATTCTTCCACACTTTCAAATCAATACCTCATGCATTCTATTTTTACAATTTTCTAGCATGTCGTCACAATCGAATGATGTAGATCAGGAGCTTTGCCAACCCAACTCTTCTTCTTCCATGGGATGGACATAATCTTCTCAAATGTTGTATGCATGGTCCCATCCTCCTACAACTTCTTCTGTGACTAGTTTGACATACCTTATTCCTTCACTCAGATCTATTGAGGCTTATATGACTCTGATATCACGGTTATCAAAATTCATCACACGCTTCTTGAAGTTGATCATCGACAAGTTGTTGTTATCCCATGTGATCCCTAGTAGTTCAGGATACGATATTCCTTCATAAAAAATAACTATAACATCAAAATATTCATATGTCCTCATTCCTTCAACTTCCACCATTAAGCATGGTACTTTCCCAATCGATGATACCCTGGCCTAGTTGGCTAGTCGCAACTGCACAGGGGACCAAACCAACTATGGTTTCCTCATCTTGTCCCATGTCTTCTTTGTCAGAATGTTGACATCCGGTCTCAGATCCAAAATAACTGAATCCACATCATAATCCCCAATTTGGACATTCATTTGCATCTCTTTTAGAGTTTTCTTCTTATGTAGTAAATTCACAACAGACTCATGTCAACCCTTCTTTGGTCGATTTATAAGATTCAGAATATCAGCTAGTGCATCAGGATCATTTGCTAGTGATAGACAACATTCAAATAAATTTTGTAGCGTACCATGATTTTGTGATGAACTACTACTAGTGTTGAATAAAAAACAGGTGGAATTTAATAAATAGGAAACTTACTCATATCTCCTCTCATCGTGTCGTTTGCTTCAAAGAACGTATCCCTCTCAGTTTCGACATCAAATTGCACCTTTTTTCAACCCGCCAATAAAACTTCTGAGATTGAACCATCATCTCCTATTGTCACACCTCCATGAGTAATGACACCAGTTTCAGCATGTTGAGCCCTAGGTTCCGTTGAGATCCTCCCAACTGTTAGTCCTTGGTTTTGATTTGGTGGTGGATTCACTGGCTAGTTCACATTCTGATTCACATTCTAATTCAAGTGATGTGATGGTGGAACGTTATTTGATTTCCACTTTACAATCGGCTGCAGACAATATTCAACTGTATGATCTGTAACAGTATGATAGGTACACTGCAACTGCAAGTTTGAACAATCTCTCTGATAATGTCTCAATACTCCACAATTGTAACATTGAACTGGTACACAACCTTGTCCTCTTCCTTGAACAAAACCTATGCCTCATCCTCCTCAAAATCCTCCATGAAATCCTTCTTGTTGTTGATACTGTAGATTAAACTATTGTTGTTGCAGTAGATTCGGTTGTGGTTGAACATACTGCGGTTGAGTATACTATGGTTGAGCATACTATGGCTGTTGTGGAGCATACTTCATATGGTTATACTGTTGTTGTGTCAAAGAAACCTGTGGTTGTATATGTGGTACAAACTATGCCTGTGATTATGGTACAAACTGCAGCTATGGTTGTACCACCTATGGTGGTTTCTACAATGGCGGCCTCTTTGTCTATCGGCGTTCTTCGCCCTTCATGTAATACGCATCCATCGTCCTATCTTGGAGAAAATCATATGCTTGGAAATCCTTATATTCATGACCAACTGATAGTCAAAATGTACAAAACAAATTTTTAGGCTTGGATACCATCTTCTAAAGATAGACACAGTCTTCATGTCAATGTCCATTAAATTGACAGATATGACACCATGGCAAGGCACCTTGAATTAATGGATTTGGATCTCCCGACAACCATTTAAAAAAAAATATGGGCATTGATCCTTATGGTGTCCCTCTGCATGATGTCGACTACACCATATTTCCTCATGATGATCCCCTCTCTTCTTGATATCTTTTAATTGGATTGTCAAGTTTGCTAGTTGCGACTGTATCTAATTCATCCCAAATCTAGTTTCTCCTACTTGTGAGGCTTCCAGTTTGATTGTGATCACTAATGATTCACTCTATGTCACAATATCCTTCTGCATCAACGACATCATGATATATGGTACTAATGTAGAGATGACCCATTCTTTGTGTTGCACATTGCTCATTCTGAAACTGAATTTTTCCATCAATGTCTTGAATCATTGATCGAAATCCTAGATTGATTAATTTGGATATTACTTGATCTATTTTAGTTTTGTGATATATTGAGACTCATAGTGGGATTCCTGAATTCTTTAATCAATCCATTTTTAATCTATGCTAGAGTATTTGTTGGGTTCCATGTGGGAACTTGGATAAAATTCATGTACCAGTCCAATGCATGACCTCGAAAAGTTGTCACCAATTAACCTTTCTCAATATCCGCATCTAGGACTTGCTTGACGGTCTAGAATGCTTCGCATAGAAACCAATATTATTCAAAATCCTTGGTTGCTTTCCCATGAAACAAAGGTAACTTTACATCATGGCCTACCATCCTGGACCTTCTTCATATGTTCACGGATCCACTTCTATTAGTGTTTTGATGACACGTTGGGAAATTCGGTGCCGAGATGGTATTTCTTCTTGAGTGCGGCGCAGTGCACAGATGTGTGGTTATGTTGTTGCTATGGGTTGGTATTTCCTCGTTCTTGGGTGTAGCATGGTTGTCTCCTTCATCATTATAGGTTCACTTAGTCCCTTATGATACTATCCTATAGCTTCTTGTTCTGGTCGTAGTAGGACTCTCCTCAATCCTCTGCCTCTTCTCTTGCTGAAACCTTACCCCACTTCATAGAAGACCACACTCTTCCTCAAATTATTTCACAAGTTTTTCATAACTCCCATCCATATACCCCATATCATTCAATCCAACCCTCGTCTCCGCATTACACGCAACCTTAACACACAATATCTCTACTTGTCAGATTTCATCTTTAAACAGATAAGCATTTTAATCCACAATTGCAAAGATAATAGAAACCTACCTCTTATCCCTTTGAATAATTCCCTTCATGCATCACTAGAAGAATTGAATGTGTCAACAACGAACTCAGTGATGTATCCT
Source organism: Pseudotsuga menziesii (assembly GCA_001517045.1). Taxonomy (NCBI): domain Eukaryota; kingdom Viridiplantae; phylum Streptophyta; class Pinopsida; order Pinales; family Pinaceae; genus Pseudotsuga; species Pseudotsuga menziesii. The sequence goes on along the minus strand of LPNX010185971.1, from coordinate 1,039,137 downwards.
TCCAATATTTTTTAAGCCACACTTTGACAGCCCTTGATGCTCTATTGTCTACCTATTTCAACTGCTAGATCAACTACGGTGTCTAGCAACAAGGTTTTCCTCCTTGATAATTTATCTTCCGATAGTTCAACTATGCCAACCAATCATACAATAGTATCAAAAACTTGGAGAAGAAATACTCATGGATATCATAATAGATATAACTTCCTAGCCACTCTTCTGTCATTATTCTCGAATTTGGATTTTCTTTCGCTGCAAATTCTCTAGCCTTTTGATTGAACCATTCTTGAATATCCGGTCTCATTAGATGCCACAACATATCCTCCTTATCCTTGCACTATGGTCTCAGCAATGGAACCATTTGTTGACACAGACCTATCGATAGGGGTTTACACTCTATTGACTCCCCTAACTCAGCGATCTATTTGAGCACTGACCCATACAAGTTTTACCCTGTCCATCAACACCTACGAAATAGATGAAGTCTCACCTGAGATGTTTGATAGAGAATTGTTGAAACCATGTTTCTGTAATAAGAAGGAGGGTTCTTGCATCTATTTTCTAGATATCACAACATTACTTTAGAGATCTAGGCATGGTTTTACTGTTACTTATTCATATCATAAACCATCATATCACATAACCATATTAAATTGCATAATTATATTTACTTTTGAATAGATCAATCACCATGACATTATTCAAAACACAGAAACATTGCATCATTCAGAAATAACAAACATACTGCTGCATTGATTCATTCATATAACATTATTCTAATTCAGCACAGAGAAACAAGAAATATACAAAACAAAGTGGTTCCATCAACATCCATCATGTCATATTACTTTTGCATCAGAACATGTTTCTCGAAAAAATATTCACAGTTGCGAGAGAAACAGGGATCAATCTTCTGCAGAGGTCAAGAAGGTCATACAATCATGCTATGTATCACAACATTCATCATTCAATCCATGAATATATGATATCTCAACATTACATTCCTATTTCTATTTATAGGCTTGTGCCTTTCACAACATGGTCCACTTTAACTGACTTCTTAACTAATTCGAACCAACAACTAAGAAAATATGACCAAAAATACAAAATCATGACCAAGCTAACTCTTTGTCAACCTTTCCTCCTTGCATGCCATCCTTTGTCTTGCACATAATCCTCATTCTTGCGCATGTTTTCTTTACCAAAAATGTGTTGGATACATTTACCACCATACACACTCATTTTGGTCAATTTGGCCTATTTAAACCACTATCGTAAGTTTTATTGACTTAATTGACATCAAAGGAGCACTAGATGACATCAGCAAGATCACACCCATACCTACCTTCAATCAAGGAGGCTAACTTAGCCTTCTCCTACATTCGGGGAGGCTAACTGGAGCACTCCGGGGGTGATCTGATTGTCATTAATGCCCCATATTGCTAATTGATGGTTACAATTAGTTAAACAGAGAAGTGAAGGCACCTCCTTTCATTAAATTGATTATTTATTGATTATTTAATGAACTGGAGTCAACAGGGGCGCCTCCAATCACTTCTGATGGTCAGTTACACTTTAGTTAACCTCATCGGGGTTCATTGGAGTCATTGATATGCTACCACTTGTTGGTTAGCTTGCAGTGACATGTGTCTGAGCTACTTTCAGTTAGACTCAGTCATTTATTGCACTTCGACTTTAGTTAGGGCTCAGTTGAGTCAATTAGGGTTTTTATCAGTGGTTAACTTGAGTGTTGACTATGGATTACATTCATTTAAGCTAGACTCACTCATTCAATTTGAATGGCCTCTGTGGGAATTCAAATTGCTTTGTCATTCATGCTTGCAGCATGATCGTTGTATTGTATCATTCATTATTCATTTGATTATACAGAGCTTCTACTTCCATTGCAACACCATTTTGCCAATTTTATGATTATCTGTCTATATTCTTTGTGAGACGGTGTTTTTAGTTCCTATACCACTATGAAAAATCAATATGGTATTAGAGCTCACGGTGGGACGAAGCTCAAATCTCTCAAAAACAAGGTTTTTGACATATCTTGCATGAAAATTGAGCAATAGCTCAAAAATCGAGCGCTGCACCAGAAGCCAAGGCTTACCACTTAATACCCCAAGTAAGGAACTTGTTGATCAAGCTTGCTTGATTGACTATGCTGGGTGTGATGAAAGCCTAAAATGTGCAGGATGTCCGACCTTACATTGCCCTTTTTGTTGTGATTTTCAGGTTTTTAATAGGTGAAAGCATTAGCTCCAGCAGATTCAGATGGCTTCTTCCGTAGATCTTTTGACTCTGTTCAATTTCCACTCATGGAAAGGAGATATGGAGATCCAACTATGTGCCAAAGGACTCTATAGGGTCACTATGGAAATTGAAGAAGAGCCTGCTTCTGTGACAGAAAAAGCTAGATTCTTGAACAAGAAGGATGAAGCATTTGGATTCTTGTGCCTCTCTATTTCCCGGGATCTTCTTTTCCATCTTTTGGGATTGAAGACTCGAAAGGAAATTTGGGACAAATTGGAAACCCTGTATGGAAAGAAGGATGATTTGAGATTTTACCAGCTCGAAAATGAATTGATGTCCCTCTAGCCTTCCAATTTCGAGACCTTGAATGACTTTTTCACAAAGTTCAAGCACATTGTCTTACTGTTGAATCAATGCAAAGTAGAGAAGGAGGACAATCAGCTCATCCTCACCATACTCTCCAAACTTGGAGCTGATTATTCAGTTTTTGTCTCTACATTCCATATGGGGAAGCTCACAACCCTTGGATGGAAGATGCCTACACTCAATTCCTTCATTGAGTCCCTAACAAGTGAACATGATAAGCTTGTCCAGATGGGGATCATCAAATCCTCCCATGATCAAGCCTTCCATGTCTCAAGGCCCAAAGATATGAAGGGTAAAGGAAAGCAGAAGAACCCAAAAACTAAATTTTAAGCTCCTAAGCCTAAAGTTGAAAACCAGCAGCATGATGAGTCTTCCGGCTCAAAGAAGAACAAAGGAAAAGGGCATCATGGAAAGGAAAAATTCAAGTGTTCATACTGCGGGAAGGGATTCCACCCTAAACATGCCTGCATGAAGAATAATCTTGATGAAGCTACCTCTCTCCTTGAGAGAAATCACATCAATCTTTCGGAAAACTTTCGGAGGAGAGATCAACAATATCGGGAACCACAGCATGAAAGAGGTCATGCCCTAATGGAAAGCACTTCGAAGTCCAAAGCACTCTTGATTGATTCTGGAGCTTCAATCCACATGATGGATAAAAGAGACTCCTTCTCATCCTTGGAGACCAGAAAATACATCCCCATCCACATGGGAGATGAATCCACCATCATTTTAGAAGGACAAGGTACGGTTGATCTTGAGAATGGCTATTTTTCAAATGTTTTGTATGTACCGTCTCTGGCATCAAATCTCCTCAGTGTCTATCAGATGACACATATAGGAGTGAATAAGAGAGTGTATTTCATCCCAAATGATGTTGAGATAATGGAACTTACATCCGGGAAACTTGTTGCTAAAGGCATTGCAAATCATCATGCAAAAGCCTATGAGTTTTCCCACTTTGTGGAGGATGCAAATCCAACCGCACTGCTAACTCATGGAAATGAAGTTATTAGGCTATGGAATTAGAGGTTTGGCCATCTCAATTTCAAATATTTTCAGCAATTATAGAAAAATTCCATGGTTGAATGCCTCCCAGTCATCAAGGCAACCGCTCGAATTTGCAAGGGTTGTGTGGTTGGTAAACACCCTGAGCACAAGTTTGATCGGGGGAAGGAAAACCGAGTTACATGCATATTGGGTCTGATACATTATAATATCAGTGGTCCAATGCCTATCACATCCATGATTGGATCAAGGTATCTTCTGAATTTCATTGATGATTTTTCAAGGTACACATGGGTCTTCTTTCTCAAAAAGAAGTCTGAAGTATGTGAAAAATTCACTGAACTAAAAGCCTTGATCGAGAATGCCTCTGGGCTTAAGATCAAGATATTGAGATATGATAATGGTGGGGAGTATGTAATTAATTAGTTTCTACACATATGCTCCCAAAGTGGTATTCATGTCCAACATTCAATTCCCTACACTCCCCAGCAGAACGGTGTAGCGGAAAGGAAGAATCAGTCTCTCAAGGAGATGACCACCTGTATGTTGGAATAAAAGAAGTTGGATGAAAATTTGTGCGATGAAGCCATAAATGTTTCAGAATACATTCATAATAGATTTCCACACTCATATGTGAAAGGGAATACCCCTTTCGAAGCATACTTCAGACACAAGTCGGATGTGTCGAACCTGCAGGTGTTTGGGTCCACTGCATAGGCCCAGATTCCACTTGATAAAAGAAGGGCTTTGCAACCGCAAAGCATAGAATGTATATTTATTGGGTATATTAATGAATAAAAAGGTTTCAAACTATTGGATATCAAAACAAAACATATCATCATCCAAAGGAGTGTCAAGTTCGATGAGCCTCTTCAGGAAGTGGAACTAGTGAAGGAGAAAACTGCTGAATTTCCTTCCTATTCTACTAAATATTTGGATGATGAAATTGGGGGTGATGACCCTGATTTGGATCCTTTGATTTATAATATCAGTGTATAGAAAACATCATATTCTGAATCAGAACCTGAAATAAAAAATCATCTTCCCACATGGGCCCGACAAACACTCTCCTCCACAGGAGATAACATTGGAAATCTGGATGATCCAAGGAGAACCCGGTCTGGTTTCCAAAGAGCAGGTATTGCGCTCTCTTGTCCTGATAATTTGCTGTTTGAAAATTTTTATTTGATTATTATTTCAGACCCAAAATCCTAATACCATGCTCAGAAGGATCCGAGATGGCAAGTTGCCATGGATGAAGAGATGAATTCTCTTCAGAAAAACACTACTTGGGAGCTAGTTTCTCTTCCTCTGGGAAGGAAATTGGTTCAATGCAAGTGGGTGTTTTGAACCAAGGTTGATGCTGATGGAAGTACCTTAAAATATAAGTCAAGGATGGTGGAAAAAGGTTTCTCTTAGGTCCAAGGTCTGGACTACCATGATACTTTTGCACTAGTTGCAAAAATAGACTCCATCCGCCTAGTTTTGGAAATTTCAGCATCTAAGCACTGGGAAGTGCATCATATGGATGTTAAGTCAGCCTTTATACATGGATATATTCATGAGAAGATATACATGAATCAGACTAAGGGCTACATATCTGATACATATTTGGTTTGCAAGCTAAAGAAGTCACTATACGGGTTAAAACAGGCCCCAAGAGAGTGGTATTCCAAGATGGATGCCTTCCTTCTCTCGCAAAACTTCCAAAGGTGTAGATCAGATCTAAATGTGTATATACAGCAGTATGATGGTAATTTTATTATTATTTTTTTATATTTTGATGAATTACTGATCACAGGTAGCACAGTTGCTTCTATTTCAGTCATCAAAACTACTCTCCAAAATGCATTTGAAATGAGCGATTTGGGGCTCTTAAAACAATTTTTGGGGCTTGAAATTGAGAAAAATTCTGATGGGATAATGGTAACTTGGTCTAAATTCATATAAGACCTATTAGTAAAGTTTAACATGGCTGAATGTAGGCCTGCACCATTCCATTTCCTTTCAAGGATCAGCCTTGAAGAAAAAAAAAGCACACCTCCCATGGACTGCACTATTTATCGACAACTGATTGCTAGCTTGTTGTACTTTACACATTATTAGCCTGATATCTATTATGCCATGAATGCTATATCAATATACATGCAGAATCCCCATGATATTCATTGGAAGGAAGCCAAGAGGATCCTCGAGTATATTCAGGGAACCAAGACCTACGACATTCACTATGTTGCAGACTTTGAGCTAGAGCTGGTTGGATACACAGATTCCGATTGGGTGGGTGATTCTATTGATTAGAAGTATACTTCTGGATATGTATTCATGTTTGGTGGTGGCCCCATTTGCTGGTCCAGCAAAAATCAAGCTTCCATGTCATTATCTTCAGCATAGGCCGAGTATCGAGGAGCGTTGAATGCTTGCATCCAAGCAGTTTGGTTGCAAGGCATTATTTCAGAGTTTGATCTTGGTAGTACTTTGTCAACTATCCTCTTTTGTGATAATAAAATTGCTATTAAGATATCCATAGATCTAGTTACCAGGTAGAGGAACAAGCATGTATAGATACACATGCAGTATATCAGAGAGCTAGTGCATGACAGGACCATCTGTTACCACCTAAGTTGTACTTAGTGTTTTTTTTTTATTATCAAGTGAGCCTGGTGAACTGGACAAGGATAACTTGTTCGGACTCCAAAGAACCTTCAGTCTTGATTCTGGGACGCTTTGTTGTACTATATCACATGTTCATACCCCATGGGGGAATTGTAATAAATGTTCTAGCATGATAGTGTCTGCAAAAGACTCGGTCTCTTAGACTTTATTTGTCAATCCGATCAGCCTAGGGTGTTTTTTCCCTTGGTTATTATTGGTTGTTGAATACATGACTGATAATTTTTGAGTTTTTCACTCCATACCTCCAAAGTTGGGGTGGTCAGCTTGGCATTTAGGCCTATTGAGGTTATTAGAGTCTATGTGTCAATGTATAAGCATGCTAGACATCATGGTCGAGTCATATGAACATGTCTAAGTCCCCCTAGTTTTTTTCAATTTTTCAATTTTTTAGTTTTTTCAGTGTTTTTTATTAAAATTTATTTTTTTGCAAAACTTAGGCTATTTTTTAATAGTTTAATTGGAAAAAATTATTTTGTAATAAAAGTGGGCCAAATAATCAGTTTCAGTCATGTAGGTGCTCATTTTCAAGCTAAGAGCACCATGTAAACCCATGGACCCACTATTTCCTAGTTTTGAGTGATTTTCCATCACTTAGGTCAGAAAGCCCCAAAAATCAATTATTGATGATTTTAATTAATAAATTGATGAATAATGGAGCAAATCCAAAATCATAGATCTGTGGATTCTCAGCCGATTTGATTGAAATCAGTTATATATGAAGCAGATTCACTAGATCTGACAAATCCTTGACTGAAGGAGGTGATCAAATCAGATCCAGAGTTGATCTTCAGCATCCTTTATGGGGAATTTTGCCCTCCCTTTCTCCTCCACACGTTTTTGGCTCATCTGGATGATTTTTGGTGGATGCTTCAGTCAACAGGTTGAGGTGTTAGTCAGATCAGCCCCCGGATTGATAGTTGCACTCAGTGAGACTCAGATCTGGCTCAACTAGACATAGATTAGGCATTGATGGACTCTACTTTAGCTGATTTGATGTGTCTCCTTGGGATTTGCACCCCCCCTTGGGTTGGATCTCCTAGTTTTTGTATATATCCAAGCACAACAGCCTCTTCCAAGCTATTTAGAGATGGATTGAAGGGCTTGCTATTGTAATTGTGTATTGATCATCATTTGTTGAAATAAAGAGAAGCTTTGGAGGCTCAATTGTGGAGTACCTTTCATGTGTGGATCATCATTATCATGCTAGATTTGAGGTGAAACTACTATTTTTTCAATTTTTTGCACTTAATTGTTGTCTCCCTGAATGGTTATTGGAATCATAGGGATAGATAATTGTAAGTAAGCTTACTTCTATTTTTCTGCATATGTTTAAATGAGCTAATACCTATATGCTAAATAAGATTATTTGCATGCTGTATCATCTACTTCTCATATGTATCTTCAGATTTAATGGTTCTGTTTGCAGGATTTGTTGTGTAGCTTACAGGTTTGCTGTGATTGGAAGATCTATGGTTCAGGTTTGATTCCATTGGTTTACAATAGATATTGATAATATCATGCCCCTCGGTGCTTCACTACCAATTTTCCTTTGCAGATCTGCTTTAGCAACAAGCACTTCTCTTCTCCTTTTCCTCCTTTTAAAATCTTAAATTTTCTTCAAACTGGTTACTATTAAGGAGTCTTATTGCTCAGATCTGTCTCATTAAGAATATTACACATATATCTAGTTAGTAAGTTACCTTCCTAAGTCTAGATCTCAGTTTCATTTTGCATATAAAGTTACATTTTAAGAGATCTAGCTGAAATTACCCTATTTTTGCAAGCATTTTAATGAAAATCTGTAGCTTGCTTTTAAGGTAGTTTCCTTTGCTGTACGTTAAAATTTCATATTCTGCAATAAAATTTCACATCTTATTGGCTTCCCAAAAGGCAAGCCAAGATCCCAAGGAAATCCTGCTTTCCTTGGTTCCTTTTTTACCTTTTAAACACGTTTTAACTTAGTTTTTTTTTGTTAAAAGTAAGTTGACCCAAAGGTACTTTCAGAGTGATTTTGGGCATATTTTATTCTAATATGATCGCTGGTTTTTAGCAGGTTTGACAGAAAATAAAGGAAGCTTCTGTTCGAAAGTGGCCTCAAGAGCGTTCAAACCCCCCCAGGGGTCTCCCATTTGACTAAAACCTTTAATTTTCGCACTTTGTAAGCTCTTGATTTCACTCTGTATAAGGATCAAGAAGAATTATATCAGTTCTTTGATATTGTAACCGTTAATTTTAATAAAAATAATTTTTGAATAGGCTCTTTCGAGCCCATTCCCCATCCCCCCTGGGGGGATTTGCGTCTGTGTCTTTTTTTTGCTTTTCGTTCATCTTTTGTAATCTGCAAGGTAGTATACTTTGACATAAAATCAATTCCATATTCCATTTCTATTATTTTCAAATTAACTTTAATACTTACCCCACGAGCCTCCTTTGAGCCGAAAGGTGAAGAAAGGTTCGTGGTAGTCTAATTAGAAAATTGTGGTTTTCTCATATTTTATGTTTCATTTGCTATCATCTTGTGTTTCAGTAAGCATTATAAAATTAACCCCTCCATGATTCCCTGATTGAGATCCACTTGGATTGAAAGAGGTTCCTGGAGGGTTTTCTTTTAACAAGAACACCCATTGTAAAATTTACTAAAATTGACAAGACTCCGGTGTGTATGCTCTGCACTTGGCTGCAGTTCGTCCGATCAGTCAAGCTGAATCAAAAGCACTTGAGCGACTAGTATAATTAGGACTCACTCTCCCAAATTGACAAACCATCAGGTGAAAAGCCAACACCTAGATCAAACAATCACGGTGGCAAAATACCCAAAGGAAGCGGGAACTTCTGAAAAGTGACCTCGGGGCGCCAATCTCTGTCACACCCTAATGGGTGCGTTATGAACAATAGCCCCAGAGAATCCATTCAGCCCACATATTCCTTGTGGGTATCCGTGAAGGTTTAGTTTTGGATATACTCCAAGTACTCTCAGGTATATCTGGAGTCCACCCCTTCGCCTAATTGTAATCAACTCACACCTCAAATTTAACTTAAAACGTACCAAGAGGCAATTGCAAAACTTTCACTCTAAGCACATGCAAGTACATTGATCTTATTTTTTGACTCCATTCTAAGGCACTGGTTATTTTCTTGCTTTATATATATATATATATTGTGTCTCAGCATTGTGCTTTCGTGTGTTCATTTTTTGTATCTTGTCATCTTTGATTGTCTATAGTTAAATTTCAAACTCCTAAGTAACTCATTCAGTTTAACATCACCATACTAAGTAATTATCCTTAGTAACTTAATAGGGTCTACCCCCCTTGGCTTCGTTAGGAGTTGAGCCTAAACGGAGGAGTCAAGAACAAGGTGACATCCTTGACTCGAGACTTGCCCCCAAGGACACACCGAGTGGCTTGAAGATTTCTGCCACGTGACCTAGGTGTGTGAAAGGCGGAAACACCATCATTTTGCAATACTTCCTAACTGATGAGCAGATTGCAAACATCTTCACCAAGAAATTTTCAGAAAATAAGTTCACTTACCTCCGTTCAGTGTTGGGGGTGAGTCCATCAGGGTGATCAAACTACTTTCAGTGTTCGGCTTGAGGGGGGGGTTTTCCCACTGGGTTTTCCCTCTTTTCCTCACTTAGTTTGTTTTTTAGCATTGTTTGAGTTTCAGTATTGTGCAGGGTGACCTATGGATTTAGTTGTCAGGGCCCTAGCATTTTTATGCATTTTATGTTTTCTACTCCTCCTGAGTATAGCTTAAGGGGGGGTGTTGGAGACATTTACCACCATACACACTCATTTTGGTCAGTTTGGCCTAGTTAAACCACTATCCTATGTTTTATTGACTTAATTGACATCAAAGGAGCACTAGATGACATCAGCAAGATCACACCCACGCCTACCTTCAGCCCAGGAGGCTAACGTAGCCTTCTCCTACATTCGGGGAGACTCACTGGATCACTCCAGGGGTGATCTAAGTGTCATTAATGCCCCATATTGCTAACTAATGGTTACAATAAGTTAAACAGAGTAGTGAAGGCACCTTCCTTCATTAAATTGATTATTTATTGATTATTTAATGAACTGTAGTGAACAGGGGCGCCTCCAACCACTTCAGATGGTCAGTTACACTTCAGTTAACCTCATCGAGGTTCATTGGAGTCATTGATGCACTACCACTTGTTGGTTAGCTTGCAATGACATGTGTCTGAGCCACTTTCAGTTAGAATTGGTCATTTATTGCACTCTAACTTTAGTTAGGGCTCAGCTGAGTCAATTAGGGTTTTGATCAGTGGTTAACTTGAGTGTTGACTGTGGCTTACATTCAGTTAAGCTAGAATAACTCATTCAATTCGAATGACCTCCTTGGGAATTCAAATTGCTTTTTCATTCATGCTTGCAGCATGATCATTGTATTGTGTTAATTCATTATTCATTTGATTATACAGAGCTGTTACTTCCATTGCAACACCATTTTGCCAATTTTATGATTATCTGTCTATATTCTTTGTGAGACTGTGTTTTCAGTTCCTATACCACTGTGACAAATTAATAAAATGCCTGCAAACATGCTAGTGATGTTTTTATACCATTTTGTCCCTCCTAGTGCATTTATTGTTCACCTTGAGCCACTCCCACACCTCTATTTTCTCACCCATGCCTATGTTGGACTCATTTATTCCCTAGCATGCCATACCACTATTCACACCATGGTTCATCATTGTTTGGGGTGATTTAAGAGTCGATTGGTCCACCTAGGGGGGGTTGAGGTTAAAATTGTCATGACACATGTGCCCTTGCAAATGGATTCCTAAGCCTCATGAATTTTATCTATTGGTATATATATATATATATATATATATATATATATATATATATATATGATCTAAACATAGTTACATGTTAGACAATGATAATAATATCCACTATTGTGTTCACATATGTGTGTAATTTTAATCTTTCAGGACTTTTTGTGCTTGTTTTGTAAACTAGACTGAACAGTGAATGTTTCTTAGCTTCTAGATCCAGTTGTAAATAAATTCTCACATGGTATCAGACCTGATTGAAGCTGAAAATCAAATTTAGTGCACTTGATTTTCTATTAGAGGGATTCTCCTGAAAAATTTGCGACTTTCCATTGCAGGTACATTCAACAATTTTCACCGCTAGTGTAAGCAGAGATGGAAAAAACTCATGTATTTATAACACCATTCAATTACTTTGAATGGAAGGCTGATATGGTAATCTAGATGAGGTCCAAGGGTCTCTACAGGGTCACCATGGGGACAAAGGTTGGACCAAATTCTGTATTAGATAAATCAAAGTATTTCAATAGACTTGATGAAGCATTTGGAATGTTATGTCTCATAATTTCAAGAGAACTCATGTTTCATGTTGACAGTCTATCCACCCCAAATGAATTTTGTCTTAGGATCAAATATCTCTTTTGTAATACTGATGAGTTGAGGGGTCACCAGCTCAAAAATGAGCTCATCACCTTGAGCCCAATGCATTATGAGACTATCCAAGAGTTCTTCACCAAATTCAATTCTTTGGTGCTTCAGCTCAAGCAATGTGGAGTAAACAAGAAAAAAGAGAAACACATAATGTCAATCCTTTCAACGCTAGGTCATAATTATTTTGTGTTTGTCAGCACATTTCACTCAAGCAAAATCACAGCTCGAAACTGGAAAATTCCATCACTAGCAAGATTCATGGAGTCTTTAACCCAAGATAAAGATAAGCTAGTGCAGATCATGGTACCATTAAGACAAACAAGGACCAAGCTCTTGCTGTATTCAAAGAAAATAAGAAAAGAAGAAAGCCAAGGATTCGAAAAATCCATAGAGGAAGAAACAAGATAGGCCCAAGATTCCTAATGGGGGTTTGAATCCTTGCAAGGACAAGGACAAGAAGGCAAATAAGAAAACCAAATGCACCTACTGTCACAAAGGGTGGAATACAGAGAGTCCATGCATGAATAAAACCATTGATATAATGGCACATATTTTGGATAATAATAACATCCTAGTCCTAGAGGGTGCAAGGAAGAAGGTTGACAGTTCAGGATCTAACAACAAAATAGGTGCCATGCATTAGATGTTGGTTCTTCATACTCTTCCACCTTCATCATTGATTCAGGAGAATAAAGGCACATGGCCTCTAGAGCTATTTTTTGGTGTAGAAGAGAATATATTTTTCCATGATTCTTTGAGAGGTATTTCAGCCTATTTATGATGTAATAATATAGTACTGAAGCTTATCAAGTCAAATAGGAAGTTCAAAGTCATCATCACCAAGTTCAAAGATCGAATCCTCCCTCCTTCTTCTATTCTACAGCTAGTTTCCTATATTCAAGAGGAGAGATTCCTCCATAATCCTATGAGAGATATATTAGCGTATTTATGATGTAATAACATAGTTTTTAATTTTCTGATATCATTCACTCCAATACAAATTACATAACTCTAATTTCTTCTCCAATTTATTGACTAGATTTCAATGAATGATTCATAAGTCAATATGTAAAAGTCCAAATGAAGTCATTCCAATTCCCAAAGTTATATAATATATAACATGACATGATCCAGCCTCTATTTCATTTGAGTATTGTTTTGGAGTCTAAAATTCGAGCTAGTTGAGTAATCCTGAGTTGTCATTTCACTAGTTATGCTACAATACTTGCTCATATCTATTTGTAAATTTCTAGAATGATTTATTACTATTTAATTACTGTTATTGAATGGAATTTAACCTATATAATCTAAAAAACACCCATATCCATTCTCCATTTAATTACCTCACCCATACTAGTCTATATATGCTGAGTAACCCTTAATCTGCCTTGTGACTGTCTAGACTTGTTTAAAACCTGAATATACCTTTCTATACATGTATGATAAATTTATTACCAATCCAAATCATTTATCCAAATCCTCTGGTTCTTGATATGAGAAAAGTGCTTCCTAGTTTCACGCTTAGGTGACCTAGCATCATGGTGGCATCATGGAAGTAAGTTTCCGTGGAGCAGACTCTGAAACCTCAATGGTGCCTGATTTAAATGTGTTAGGTAAGAAACTCTATCATTCATATCATTTCCTTGATTTCCTCCCTCTTTTGACTTCCCTATGACCAAAAGTATCAGTCATTTTTCCCTTATATTCTTAGCTTCCAAAAGCCGACTTGTTGTTTGCAAGTTTTATTTTAAAACATTAAGCTAATTTGGAGAAAGTTAATATTCTGATCTGAATATTAGATCAAGGATATTACAGTGAAGGACTTGCTCAACAAGTCACCCAAGGTATACTTAAGGTAATTTCCAACTCCATTATTTAGTTTGGTTGTCATGTATGTTGAGTTATGCTTATGTGAGCATTGTTTTTTAGTGTTGTGCCTCAGACCACTGGGAGATGAGCCCCATCCTTCCCATCCCCTCTCCTTCCACCCTATTCTATTCAATTTCAGGTATGGAGTGCTATATGATATAAATTTAAGTATTATCAGAGTTATTTTCATCCTCCCTCACATTCAGGTCCAGCTCCAGTGAATCCCATGCTTCACCTATGCTCTAAGCCCTTCCCGGCCGGTCATGTTTTGGGCCTCCTGCCTATCATTGTGATATTCTTGATGTAATGGTCAGTGGTTATTTTGATATATGATATATGATAATAATAAATAATTTATTTATCTCTTTCAATTTGAGACACTACTTTCCATTAAATCTACATACTCATTTTTACATGTAAAAGCTTAACTAGTCACAAGAATGAGGGATTTGAGCCTCCCACTGTAATAAGAATTGAGTATTTCCCATGAGAATGAAATTGAATGGTATGATATGGTGGAATATGATGTAATATACTATTCCAAATTAAATTATTAGGTTTTATACACCGCTGTTCCAAAATATAATATTATTTGCTCACCCCTGCTAGATTACTAGCAATGTTTTACTAGTCTAGCCGTAATTTAAATTTCGGGAGTTATACTCAGTAAATTTTGGTTCTGTAAGTTGATGAATATAAATGAAAGGTATAAATATCCATCCATTACCCCTTATCATATATTATCTGAATCCCTACTTTATTTTGCGATCCTCCACTGTGCAGGTTTCCCTAGGCCAAAACTGTCGAAAAACTCAAATTTCTACGAAACTACTCAAAACTTTCCATAAATTCTGACAACTGTACAAATTTTTTTATTATACTATATTAATTCTTTAAAAACCCTCTACAATTTTCCAGAATCTCCTAGTTAAAAAAAAATCGAACTACTCTTCCTAGTTTCACAGTTTGACTTCCCAAAAGCATGGTAGTAGGTTTCCGCAGAGCGGATTCTGAACCCTAAATTGAATAATATATAAATGTGTTATGGAATAGAAAATTATATGTCTGAAATTTATTTGGTTTCTTCCCACTTCTCACTCCTTTTTATTGCAAAATTTCCCAGAAGAAATCCCTGATTCGCCCAGTCCAAGAAGGATTTGTGTGAATTAATTCAAAGTTAAGAACATTTAAATTAAATTACAGAATTAGTTAGTGTTCAGTTCTACACACCAGAATTGGGACATCATAGTGGCATCATATCACTTTCCTCCACTCCTATGGAAAGAAGGCTCTCTATTGACTAATTTTGCAAATCACCAATTCAAGTTGCAACCATAAGAGTTGTGCCAGTAGTTAAAGATGATGACTTTGATCAGTTTTTTGAAGAAGAAGAGGTGATCTATGTTAATTATGGGTTGAAAATGTTAATATACAGGTGTGGTTACTTTTATGACCATATGGAGTATGAATAAATCAATGTTGAACTACCCATGACTAATCCTAAGAAGGATTTAGCAAAGATGATATATTCATATGCAAACTTGCCCCACCACTACAAAGAGTTTCTTTCCTTGGGAGAAATGATTTGTAAATAAATTCCTTTCAAAGTTTATTTTTATTGCATATTTGGATTTGATCCTAAGAATTTATATGAATACTCTTTCAAGAGACACAAATCATACATAGAGGAACCAAGTTGTTCCACCTCTCTGAGCAATGAGGAAGAAGGAACCAAAAGTGAAGAATCATCAAATCCTTCAGCATGTTCAAGAATTATAATATTATTTGGTTTTTCTTCAAGAAGATTCTACACAATTAATGATCATAGTACCATTAAAGAATGAGAAACCTCAATTTGTTTGAAATAAGATGCTCCAAAATATCTTGCTTGTTTCGCATTACTCCAAGAAGAGAATGAAGATGAATGCACTCCAGTTTCCTTGTCAGTGATATTCATACCACTGCTAAGGATGTGGGTTCATACGGTACTGGAAATAAATATTTTGGATCAGCTCCAAAATATTAAAACAAATAAGACTTACAGTCACCTCAGGAGCCACATAAAGAAGAAGAAGACAAAGCCACACCACTTGGGTGTGAACCAGAAAAATTGGTGGAGGAGCAAGCCACCAGAATATCTGTACAGAAAGATGGGAAGATGAAGAAAATGGATGATAAAAGTTCTGATTTTTGCAGCATCCATGTACACCTGCAACCATCCAATCTATGGGAAAAAGAAAATACTTTGCTTGCATCTGAGGACTACAAGATGAAGGACATTTGTGAGAGAGATGAATTTACTCCTAGTCTCTCTGTTGGTGAACACAAAATTGGTGCAAAGCAAGGTGATGTTGTCAATGGTGATAAAGGATATTTTGGATCTGATGCAAAAGAAAAACAAATATCAGATCTGAATTCATCATCTGAAATCCCTAAGGAAGTGGAAGACAAGCACCCACCAGTTGAATGTGAACTAGGAAATTTGAAGGAGAAAAATCTGATGCAAAGGGATGGACATAATTCAGATTTTTGGACTCTCTTGCAGCATGATGAAGCTGAAATGTCAAGGCATGAGATGATTTATTATTTTTGTATAGATCACATGTCATTCCATCCTTCAGAGATACCTTCCACTTCGCATAATGGAAGTGAGTGTGCCGAAAATTCAAAGGCTATGTTGAGGATGAGTTTTATGTGGTGGATTCATGCCGCAAGAAAAATGGTCATATATGTCGGCTATTAGAAGAAGAAACCTTGGTGGAGGATATTATTGGTGAGCCACATAATTTGATTGGATCACTAAATTAGGACAAAAAGAAGGTTAGGGAATCCATTAAAAACTTTGTTGACATCAATGCCTTGGTGGCAAGATGTTGTTGGAAAGATTCTGGTGGAGAGATGGAAGGAGAATCCTTTCTGGAGGAGTGCATAGTACTGAAATAATGCATGGACAAGATGAAGGAGAGATATATTAACTTAATATATGATAGAGAAAATTTTCTCATGGTGGCTGAAATGTACCATTGTGCATTCGAGAGGGAAATAGAAGAGTCTAAAAGACTCCATAGTAAATGGGAGGCTACATATGATTCCTTGAAAAGAACCCAAGAATCTCTTCAAGAGTCAAGTTTTCATATTGATCAAATTCAAATGGATTTCAATGTACCACACCTCCCCTATTACATGGAAAATAATCATGTGAACATGGTAGTAAATACTTTGGATGTGTTGAAGGAAACTCATGTGGAGGACAACCATGAGGAAGGAGCAGATTTGCAGATGGTTGTGAAAAGATATGAGGAAGAAAATCTTGGCTAAGGCCTCATTGAGATTGAGAGCAAGGATGAATTGTTATTAGCTATGGGAAATATGTTTGGGTACATTCCAATTGAATCAAAAACCAAATATTATTATATATTCATGGATTGGGTAGATAAATATATCACTAAAATAGAGGATCAAGGATGTACTAAAATTGATTGCATCAATAGAGGGTTGTTTGACATGCATTCTTGGAAGGAGACACCTTATGACATAACCTTATGGATGGTATTCTAATCAAGAAGATGTGCCTGATCACATTCCATATGGATCAACAAATAAAATTCCTTATCCATCCATTGACTGGGTGGATAGAGACATCTTTGGAATGAAGACGTTGGGAGGTAAAGAATTTTATTTATGCAATAAAATTTTTGTTGTGACTGACATTGTACTGACATGTGAAAAAAAAATTATTTTGCAGCCATTAGATACCTCCCATACACATGAACATGAGGTACATTCTGATTTTCATGTGCTTGAGGAATTTGAGGTTAAGCATGTTGAAGACCAAGCACTTGCATGGTTCCTAAGAGATTATGAGTTGCCTCTGGGAAAATATTGTGCAAATTTGAAGGAGGCACATGATCACATTGTCACTGAGCCAACTAATGGAGGAATCCGTACCTCCATTATCTTGATGGATGAGCATTGTAGGGATTTGGTTCACAATAATTCACCCCACACTTCTATTTCAACCACATCATGTGGGGATGAAAATTGGGTGAAAGGATTTTTCTTGTTGATGCCAAAAGAGGAGCATCATAATCCCACTTTTCCAGTTGATGGATGTGGGAGCTATGGCTCAATGGAATATGGAGGAGAGGGAATGTGGGTGGCTTGAGAGACAAAGGGTCTCAAGACATCCATGGGTAGCATAACAGTATGTAAGGGAGAAGTGTTTTGAGAGTGACCCCCACCCCTCTATTTATAGCTTTTTGGGGGCTTTTTAGGATTTTAAGCCCTGGTTGGGGATTTAGCCCCTTCCGCCCCATCTTTAGCTCCTTTTGGGGTTTTTATCTCCTTTGAGGGGTTTTAGCCCCTTTTTGGAGGCTTTAGCCCCTACGAGAACTATTTAGGCTCTTTTTTGGGGTTTTTCAGCCCTTTTGATCATTCTTAATCCTTTTTGAGGGTGTGGGGGTCCAATGGGGTGAAATGAGGGTAGTGCATGGGTGTCCTTGGGTGGTGTAGGCCATGTAGAGCTGAGTGAGGGATTTTTTGGGTGAACAGATTATCCCCTAATGTGTGAGGGCAAGAGCTCATCGTATGTCCGATGGACATCATAGGAGTTTCTATAGAGAGGTGGTGCTTCCGCGGNTTGGTTTTTGTATTAATATGGTTCCCATCAATGGGTGAGATACAAATAATGTGTGACATGTATATGGACGAGGCGGGCATCCCCATGCTCGTAACAATGTAAAAATAATAATGTGATCTATGCTCTATAATACGAGATCCAATCTTATACAACTAATGATACATAGTGTTTGCCTCAATGAGAGGCTGAATACAATACTGATTTGAAGAACTGCTACATTGGACCCATGTCATTCTCATGGAATGCTATATCTTCCTGACTGATAGCCTGCTAGATCTAGGACGGTACATAGCTGTATGGACTCACTCATTGAGAGTCAGAGTCTCTGTGGTACAAGTATGCTGCATCAATCATAAATCTATATAGAAGCACTACTGGGGATTCTGAACACTGTCTCCAACGCAACCCAAAAATCATAAGGGACATAAACCTGTTTATGTCCCTCGAATAGACTCATCAATTTGTTAGAGTTAGGTGACATCTGGGGTCTTCAACCAAATACTACAAGAACCAATACCCTGTATGAATCTTAACGGTGCAATGATGTAGTTGGAGTTGAGCACGTGAGAAACAACCATCCCGAGAGGTACTAAGGACTCCTTTCAAGTGGTCCAAGGAACTCCTCAACAAGGTTAATGAAACCAAGATATAGGGACCTCTCAATCTATCCTATGGAATATGTGTGCTGTCGTCGACAGAGGGAGACCTGCCCTAGATAAAGGCAATGATGTTTCCTTAACCAGAAGCATGAGGGAGATAACTGAAAGATGTGAGACAATCTATGGATTGACCCACTGAATGGGGGGGGGAGGGAAAGAGTTGAACAGGGGCAAGGGGAGTGTAGTAGACTCAAACTTCTTTTGTTGATAGTATGATGATAGGGTGGACCAGGAAACACATTAAACTGACTCATGGGAATGGGATCATAGCTATAATACCGAGAATGTCACTGCAGATGGGAAATACTTGGGGGAGGTAGACACTTTTGGTACTGATGGGATCCAAGGAAGACACACTGTAGAGTACTCTAAACAAAGGCGACCCAAAGTGGGAATGCTACCAAACTATTATCTATGGGGTGGTGTCTAGAGACACCATTGTGGTACGATATCATAGATTTTTGGTGAGTTCGAGAAAGTAAATGCTTGATGTTGCTTTCAATTTTAGAGAGTTTGAAAGCACGAATAAGACTCCAGTGAGGGCTCTTTTTTGTTGGTGGTATCCTGTGCCCGAAAAAGGATAAAAGTATACATAGGAGAGCTCACCCATCCTTTAGGGGATGAGAGACTTCTTTACCGTTGGTAGTCCAATTAGGCCGGAAAAAGTTAAACCTATACTAATTGGATGATCATTCAGATACTTTTATGAGCATGAACACAACCAAGTTTGCTCGACAATATTTTCTTGATGAGAAGGTTGGAAAAGAGCTTAATGACAACCTATGGTGAGCTTTTTTGTAAAGTGTGGCCCCTCTGCCCGAGAAAGCATAAAAGTATGCAGAGGGGAATGGTCTTGGCTTGAATACGCCAAGGTGGTCCTTTTCATTTGATGGTATACATAGTCCACAAAAGGAGGTAAACGAGACGATGTAGACGCACTTTCCTATACTTTAATGAGCAGGAAAGGAAGCAGCTATGCTCGACAATCTTTTCATTCTTTTAGGAGTCAGAAAAGAGCTTAAACGAAACTCTAGTATGGTCAACCGATTGCAGTGGAAAAGGAAGTGCCCCATGTCAAGACGGTGGAGAGTGTTCCAAAGGCCATCCATGTAGTATGGACGGAGTAGGTGGCTCTCAAACATACAAATACACACACAAGATAGATTGCGGTAGAGGCATGCGATTCGGTGCGGTAGAGGCACACGAGTCGGTGCGGCAGAGGCATGCAAGTCGGTGCAGTAGAGGCATGCAAACAAAGGTGGCTCTCAGAAAGAGGTCAAGAGACCTGTGTGTGCACTGTGGTGGACAGAATTGACTACATGTGATGTAAGTGCAAGTTTGGAGGCAGTTATACACCAAATACATGCAAGAGAAATAATTCATCTTCTGGACAATGGTCCAGAGATCTGCGTAAGGTGCGGTGGATGAAGTAGATGGCCATATGCTTAAAATAAAAACGATTTTCCTTAATGGGTAGTCGCCCAATGACCCGCATGAGTAGTGATAGGAAAGAGTGATGCAAGTACAGGTCTGCAGACACTTGCATCGCCATGTTGTGGTTCGTAAATTGAGGTGACTCTTGGGAAGTGGTCCCAAAATTTGTTTGTTAAACATGAGACAATGGTCTCATAAGGAGATAGAGGATGGAATTATGAAACCATTGGTGCAAACGGCATCTCAAACGGACTTTGTATGGTCCTGTTATGTCGAACGGGAGAAATTAGGTCAAAGAGGGCCTATATAAAGGTGGGGACCACTTTGTGAAGTGTCATTGTCATTGTTCACTATGGAGTTGGAGAGGTGGGCCCTATATTTTCATTTGCTGATTTCTCTTGTTTCGATCGACGATTTCGAGTTCCACGACTTGTAGGTAAGAGCTCTCATCAAATATTTTATTTTTGGTGGTTTACATTCTACATTTGGTCACCCAGAGGTCTTCCATGAGCATGTTGGGGTTTCATGGAGCCAAGTCACACCCTTTGAAGGAAAAATAGTGACCTGGTCGCACCTGTGGGGCATTTTTGAGTGACCTGGTCTCTCATTTTTCCCAACAGGTGTGACTTGGCATCTGGGTGATGTTTTTTGATGAGAACAGTGGCTAACATCTGTGTTTTCCTTGTGTAGGATGGTTGAGATTAAGTGGCGGGAGAGAGACTATAAATACCTTCGAGAGGCATCGTTACAGTATGGGAATGTGCATGATACAATGGACCATTGTGGTTTACTAAATTTCATGAGGATACCTGTCATGAATAGCTTGCGTTTGTTGCTGCAAACGCTGGTGAGCTTTTGGGATGTTGAGGAGGAGGCCTTCCTCTTCCAGGGATAGCGTATTGAGATCATGCTGGCGGATGTGTACTTCTTGACTAGGCTCCCTATGTTGGGAGTTATCCGTTATTTGGCATCGGTGCTATCTCAAGGGGAGACATTGGAGGAGCTATGTGATAGGCACTGTTACGCTACAACGTATGTGCATGGCTCCCACATCTTGATGTGTGGCATTTAGGACCTGTCAACACAGGAAGTGGGGAAATTACTGCTACATATCTTGGTTTCCATGGGGAGCCACAAGATATCTGGAGGGTAGCTTCAGTTGGTAGAGCATGCTATGGGGGGCACGTACTATGGGTGGGCCCAGATGTATCTTCAGGTTGTTTGGCATCAGCTAAAAAATGTGAAGGAATTTGGGGTAGGATTTTTCTTTGGTTCCTTTCTATGTGCTTTATTTTTCAAGAAAGTACCTACTTTGCATCCGCACCGGGATGTGTGGGAGATTGGTCCACGAGAGCCGCGGATGCATAGGTGGTGCTAGATGATGGTACGTGAGGGTGGAAATAGAGTGGGCCGCTTATTCACTAAGGAGCTGTTGGAGTAGTCATGTCAGATTCCAGTGGTCATTGAGGAGTACTTGTGTGTGGGTATGAACTATCATGGGGACCCCGAGATGCCCCAACCTGTAGGCCATGCATGGGGACCAGCTGGTATGTATGTGTGATTTTTTTATGTTCATCTTTATACATAGTGTAGTTGAGCTGGTTGATAGTTGTATGTTTATATGTGTATACTAATGGTGTCCTTTTGTGTATGCATATATTGGTCCTCGCTCGCCACCCAGATGTCAGAGGTGAGTGGTTGCTATGGCACCTGCGGCAGTTCCTACGGGGAACCCTCGGAGGCGACGGCGGGAGTTGGATGGACTTGTGCCGCATCTGGAGCAGCTTGCTAATGGGGTTTCTGAGGATGGCTGGCAACATTTGAGCAATGATGTGATTGCTTCCATTCATAGTTTTCCTCTAGAGTGGACCTCTATGATGAGGAGGATGGATGTGGCCTATGATTACTTTCGTCGAGCAACGAGAGGCGATCTTCCTGCGGAGGATGAGTGTTCTGAGGAAGATGATGATACTGAGCCAGATGATGAGTCTAAGTTAGATTAGCATCCTAGTGGGGCTGCCCTAGTGCACTGGTGCACTTAGGATTTTTTTTGTCACTATGTATATTCAGCTGAGAAAACATATGTGGCTTCTCATTTTGTACTGGACATATTTTGGACATGCGAATTATCTATTTATATATATATTTTTGACGCATGTGGATGCGCTTTTATGGTTTTATATGTGAGTCTTTTTATGATGATGTGAAATGTAAATGCCTAGATGATGTATTGTTACACTTGTGTGTGTATTTTTGGATATGATTATGCATGATGTTATGGTTGTATGTTTCCTATATACGATTATGAATGTGCCAGTTTAGAATGTCATTAGCCATTTGATTTGCTACACTATTGATGTTTTTGGGAACATGTGTGAATGTAATGGACTCAAATGTTCTAACCATCTGTTTAGTGCGCAGGAATTTTCTAAAGAGGTAGGGATCATGTACCCGATAGTAGTTGGTCAATTGGGAAACAAGCAGTTGGGAATCTAAGAAGACATCGAGGTGGTGAACGCATAACTAGAGAGTGGCACCCAGGAGGCCATTGACACCATCATACTCAGCCTGGTTGTTTGTCACACTGCCCACACATATTCCGTCGATATGGATCAACTCGTGCGATGGGGAGTAGATGTGTTAGCAGGAATATTTCACCTTCTGTAGACAGTAAGGTGTTCCACTTGTCTGAATGGTTCATATCCAGAACAAATGAATGACAAAGGTTGAAGACCCTCCCTGGACACCATAGATACCTGGAATGTGATGCTTTGATAGTAACCTTGTGTACCTACAATCAGATTAAACACGCAAACACATCAAAGCTACCAGAATATAATCTACTGATCCATGTTAGTGAGTAAAGAATCTGACAACATACATCATATGCATGTGAAATCAAACAACAACAGTAATGTGGGACGAAAATCAGC
This sequence comes from Pseudotsuga menziesii, assembly GCA_001517045.1. Classification (NCBI taxonomy): domain Eukaryota; kingdom Viridiplantae; phylum Streptophyta; class Pinopsida; order Pinales; family Pinaceae; genus Pseudotsuga; species Pseudotsuga menziesii. The sequence continues at coordinate 1,015,836 of LPNX010185971.1, read as the reverse complement.
TTTGCATTAAGATAAAATGGAAAAGTTTACAACCAATCAAGCCTTAGTGTTGACATGAATCTCCATGAAACCAAACACTCTCATCCCCATAAGCTCCAACTTTTGCTCTCTATACTCTCCAATGGCTTAGGCCAAGTAATCAATCCAACAACATAACAATACCTTAAGAGTTCCCCCCTCAACCATGGACACGAGCTTGTATTTATAAGGCTGAATGGATAGGAATGGTTGAGATATTTGTGGATGAGGGATCTCGAGCTAAACTGATCGACAATGATAGGGATAAGGGAGGACACGAGGCTCATGATCTAGAAGCCTCAAGAATCTTCTCTTTTTCCCATTTTACCCAGGGTACCATGTTTCTCCTCTTATGACAGAGCGGTTCAGGTAAGAACCGCTTATGGAAAATAGTAGAAAGGCGGTGCAAGCAAGGAACTGCTCATGGCTAATAGGGTAAGCGCAGTGCTGAGCATTTTTATGTAGAACTGACATACAGCATGGGTTTCCACTCCAAGTGCTGGGATTTAAGGGTAAGTAGGTATGTCAAAGGTCTTATCAGATGATGATGACAAGATTTTGGTATAATAGGATGCCCCCAAAAGCGTGAGTCTTAGAGGGATATGATAAACGAGAGATTTGAGATAACAAGTCGTTGCTATGAAGTGAAAATGTTGGCTCGATCGGAGCATGTTGTCAAGTAGGCATCTATAGTACATCAATATGTTGACTCATATACAAATGTAACCAACTCATGGCTGTAGACCAATACAAGGCAGATCCACGAGAGGAATAAACAAGCGTGGCTACTAGAATACAGCGTAGATCCATGTGATAGAGGACTCAAAATTGGACATAGCTACCAGACATACAATGTACATCTATGTCATACAGAAGCAAATTTGAGCATAGCCACGACCATACAAATGTGGATCCATGCTAGATATACAAAACTCCATCACAACCTGGGGAAAGCAATGAATGCTTTAAACAAATACCCAGGGTCTTCGTCTCGTTTTCCACAAAGTATGATTCTATCCATGTGATTACAATGATTTGAAGTCGAACATGGTAGAAACCACTTGATTACCAACCAATGGTGTGAACCGTTAACAAGTGCGAGGGAGATCACCAATAATGTCAATGATTCCCAAGGTACTCTAGTACAATCTAATGAGTGTGCATAGATGTCCTGATGTTGAACACCTAGTCGATTCTATCGATCAAAGGTCAATGATGTGAACCTATGTCGAGAGTGAGAGAATCTATCATTAAGGCATACAGATTTCAAGGTAACAACTATTGTTTCTAAGACTATTTCCCGGATAATGAGCTGATGTCGATGGGAATAGTCTCATTGAAGGAGGGCAATGATGAGTCCCACATCGACAACATGAAACTTGCAACATAGTTCTGAAATAATGTGAATGTAGTAACCACAGGACTGACTCAAAAGTACTGACACAGAAACTGTGTTGACTGCAGAGGTAAAACTTCTTCAAATTCCCTTTGAACATCGGGTGGCACGACAAAAGACTTGGCAGCATGACTGAATGGGACAAACACACAATAGGACAGTGGACAATGCATTCTTTTGAAAGACTCAAAGGAGTGGCATGAATAATGAAAGTGGATCGTCATGGAGATCAGTTGAATACCCAATTGACTGACATGATGTGCAGACAAGTGCCATGTTCAAAGGTAATGACAAACTACTCCCTTTCCATTTTCCCCATCATGATCGATGAGTGACTCTTTTTGGTTTTATGAGTTCAAAGAGGGTAACAAACACTCAATATAGCTTGTCGGAAGACAAGTCCAGACTCATACGTTTACGAAGCTGAGAGAGGAGGGGTTCATTCCCAAAATAGGTCTCTCAATGTTTAATTTAATGAGTCCAATGAAAGAAAACTCGGTATCATTCATGTTTAGAGAGTCTGAATGATTACGGAAGAAGACTCCAAAGGGGTCCTTTTTCTTATGATTTAGTCCCTAAGGCCCAAAAAAGTATAAAATCATACCTTAGGGAACTCTTCCAGTCATGATTGGCTAGAGTGTTCCTTTTTTGTAAATAGTCCTATTCGAATCGAAAAAGAGATAACCTACCATTGGACGGATGACTCTTCAAATACTTTAACGAGCGTGAAGAAGACAATATCGCTTGACGATCTTTTCATATTTAGGGAGCCTAAAAAGAGTTTAAAGAGGACTCCATTGACCTTTTTCATGTTTGAATCCAGAGCATGAAAAAGTAATAAACTAAGCTCAAACCACTTTTCATGTTTTAACCAGAGCACGAAAAATGAAAAATAAGCTCAACCCCATCTTACTGTTTTTAATGAGCTCGAAGATCAGTTGAAAGAATGCTCAAAGATTGGTTTCATTTTTATGCAAGCTCAAAACTAATGGGTAAACTATGCTTGAAAAATCCCACTAACATGATATATAAAGGTTGGAATCTTGACCCCAGCATGATTTCTAGCGAAGCTTACCCCTAGCATGGTTTCTAGCGGCTCGACATGCCCCCTAAGCTTCGTTTCATCTAACGATTCTTCTTCCATACCCAACCTAAAAACCTGGTTACTAATGTGAAAATGTTCATCAGGGGGTAGCAAGAACGAGAATTGGGTAGGTGAAAAGAAGGTTCAAGTTCTAACACTAAAGGGAAGACTTGACTCAAGGGAAGGGGATATGTTTCATTTTTACACAAGCTTGAAATAGAAGGTAACTATGCTTGGAGCATGGTTTCATTTTTATAAAGGCTTGAAACCAAAAGGTAAACTATGCTTAAGGAAACCCACTTCATTTTTTAATGAGCTTGAAATAGAAAATGAACTATGATAAAGAATGATTTCATTTTTATGAAAGCTTGAAACCAAAAGGTAAACTATGCTTAAGGAAACCTACTTCATTTTTTAACGAGCTTGAAATAGAAAATGAACTATGCTCAAGAATGATTTCATTTTTATGAAAGCTTGAAACCAAAAGGTAAACTATGCTTAAGGAGTGGTTTTATTTTTTAACGAGCTTGAAACCAAAAGTAAACTATGCTCTAGACATGGTTTCATTTTTATGCAAGATTGAAATCAAAAGGGTAAACTATGCTCTAGAACCTGCTCCTACCCAACATGATATCCAGAGGTTGGTAGGTTTCCCCCATTACATAAGCACCAGCGGCTTAGCTCCATTATGATGTCCATAGAATAGAGCCATGCAGCCCATTTTACCTATGATGGGAAGAAGCTAACTAGAACGGGGAAAGAGCCACAAGAACATGTCGCACATTCAGGGAAGTCTGATTACTAGGAGTGATGCGATGGTTGGGTGTAACAAAAGAAAGCTAATCAATGGTCACAATCTTCCCATCATGGGGAAAATGCGTAACTATAAAGAGTGTGGACACAACAGCCTTCATGGCATAAACATAATCATGTCCAAGGAGCATATTGAAATCTAAAGGACCTTGGACCACCATAACATCAATACAGGCAGTTTTCCCTCCTAATGTAATAGGAAAATGAGGAAAGATCCCTAAAGGTGCAGTAGGTCTTCAATTAAAAGCCAGTATCTGATTGGTGGCTGGTACAAGCTTAGGAGAACCTAAAGCTTGCCAAGCAGTTGAGGATAGAATACTAATAGAAGCCCCTTCGTCAACAATAGTGCGAAGTATCTACCTAGCAGTAACATTCACAACTATCTGGAAACAAACACTCGAATGAAGACGAGACTCTATTAGTTTACTCCAGTAAAAGGAAATAACCTCACTACTCGGAGAGGGTTCTGTTGAAATAGACGAAATTTCCTCTTGTTGAGAACAATCAGAACGAAGCATAAAAACTTTAGCAGGTTTTCGTTCATTCTCTGCTGCAAAAGAAGAACAAGACAAAGATTTGGTCAAAACGACTACTTCAGTCTTAACACTCTCTGATGAAAGAGCGGGATCGGGTGGAAATGACATCGACTCGACCACTTCACTCTATGAAAGAAGAGTGGGATCAATTATAGATGAAACTGAATCGATCACTTGGTCAACCAGTGAGAAATCAAGGGATAACTTACTATCACTTGTTGGAATCACCTGTTGATGATCAGTAATATTTTCCAACCAATGCGAAGCTTCATCCATGCTTGGACAAAGAAAATTATGATGCATAGCCTTGCATATCAAATAAGGATACAAGACTTTACTCTTATGAACTTTTACCAATGGGTCACTGGATGAGGGAGTATCATCAAAATGATGGTCAGAGGTTGATGACACAGATGGTTTGGACCTTCTAGACCACTCTTCTTGTACATTAGAGAGATCGAAACATTCCTTAAGAAGGTGGTCTTGTTGCCGCCTTTCACACACCTGGTTCACGTGGCAGAAATCTTCAAGCCACTCAGTGTGTCCTTGGGGGCAAGTCTTGAGTCAAGGCTGTCACCTTGTTCTTGACTCCTCTGTTTAGGCTCAAATCCTAACGAAGCCAAGGGGGGTAGACCCTATTAAGTTACCAAGGCAAAATTATTTAGTATGGTGACGTTAAATTGAATGATTTACTTAGGAGTTTAAAATTTAACCATAAAAAACCATTGCTGACAAGATACAAAATGCGCGCACGAAAGCACAATGGTGAGACACAATATCTCTCTCTCTCTCTCTCTCTCTCTCTCTCTATATATATATATATATATATATATATATATATATAGAAAGAAAATAGCCAGTGCCTTAAAATGGAGTCAAAATATAATCAATGTACTTGCATGTGGTTGGAGTGAATGTTTTGCGATTGCCTCTTGGTACGTTTTAAGTTAATGTGAAATATGAGTTGATTAAAATTAGGTGAAAGGGTGGACTCCAGATATACCCGAGAGTACTTGCAGTATGTCAAAAAATAAACCTTCACGGCTACCTACAAGGAATATGTGGGATGAATGGAATATCTGAGTCTATTGTTCATAATGCACCCACAGGTGTAACAGAGATCGGCGCCCCGAGGTCAATTTTTAGGAGTTCCCGCTTCCTTTGGGTATTTTGCCACCGTAATGGTTTGATCGAGGTGTTGGATTTTCACTTGATGGTTTGTCAATTTGGGAGAGTGAATCCTAATTATTCTAGTCACTCAAGTTATTTTGATGTAGCTTGACTAATCAGATGAACCGCATCCAAGTGCAGAGCATACACACCAAAGTCTTGTCAATTTTAGTAAATTTTAAGATAGGTGTTCTTGTTAAAAAGAAAACCCTCCAGGAACTGCTTTTGATCCAAGTGGATCTCAATCAGGGAATCAAGGAGGGGTTAATTTTATTATATCCAATGAAACAAAAAATAAAACAAATATACACAATGCTGATTTTCTAATTAGTCCTACCACGCATCTCTTTCCCCTTTCGGGTCAATCGTGAAGTCGTGGGGTAAGTATTAAAATTAATTTGAAACCTCAGATATGGAATATGGAAATTATTATAAATCAAATTATACTACCATGTATATTAGAACTACTCTAGATTAAAAAAAAGATGAACAAAAAGCAAAAAAATGACACGGACGCAAATCCCCCCAGGGGGGGATGGTGAATAGGATCGAAAGAGAATATTGGAAAAGATCTTTTGTTTCTATTAGAAGCGATTTAAAACATCAGAAAATTTAAATTGATGCACTTTGGTCCTTTTGTATCTGGGATCCAAAGGCTTACAACAAGCTTGTAACAAGCTAAAATCAAAACACGGCGGTGGGGGAAGCTTCCGAGAAGCTCTGGTTCGTCCAAGAGTTGGAAAATGGGTAGAGTCTCCTTCTCTTTTTTGTTATACCTGATAAAAAATAGCAACCAATTAGAATCAAATGTGCCCAAGAACACTTTAAAAGTGTTTTGGGTCACCACACTAGTTACCGAAAAAAAACTAAGCAAAAAATTGTTAAAAGGGGCTAATCTAGTTTTGCAAAAAGGAACCAAGGAAAGCAAGCTTCCCTTGGGATCTTGGATTTTTTTTGGGGGAGCCAATGAGATATGCACTTTTCTTGCAAAATCTAAATCTTTGAAGAATGAAAAAAGAAACTACCTTATGAGCAAGCTTTAGATCTATGTTTAGCTACTTCCAAAAAAGGAAACTCCTACACCTAGATCTATCTTTATGAAATGATACTCCTTATGAAATTATAGATATAAGCAGCAAGATTTTTATAAACTAGATCTAAAAATATATATTCAATTCTTAGAACTAGATATGATCATAAGAGGAAGAGACAGGTAACCAGAAGATTGATTTTTTAAAGAAAGGAGGAAGAGAAGGGGAAAGGCCCGTTGTTGGATGGATCTACAATGGAAACTTGTTAGTGGAGTGGGGAAATTCCCTCACAAAGTTTTTGGATGTACATTGGAGTCAAACTAGATCCACAGCTCATCCAATCCTTGCTACCTGAAAGCTAAACACACAATCCTGCACGAAACCTCATGAGATCTGGATATATATATATGAAAAAGAGACACGAATTACATGCAAATAAACTTATTAAAAATGTATAATCTAGATATTCAAACATATATGCTATGAGATATAAAAAGAAACAAGTAACCTTACTTGCCCAACTATACTCCTATTGATTCAGCTGAATCATTCAAGCTAGACAGGGTTCAGATGCAGAAATTGAGAGAAAAGCCGACAACATCAATAGCTGTAAGATAATGCTTAATCCACACGCATGAGAGCATTACACCATTTGGCCTCCAAAGCTTATTTATTCCAACAATACAAAGATTAAAATAGTATTACAATAGAAATCCCTTCAATCCAACTCTAACTAGCTTGGAAGAGGCAGCTTATGCTTTTATTTATACAAAAACTAGGAGATCCAGCCTAGGGGGGGTGCAAATCCTAAGGAGACAGATCACTACGGCCGAGGGAGAGCCCATCAATGCTGATCTGAAGCTGAACTGAGCCTACTTGTCAATCGAGGGCTGATTGAGCTGACACATCAACCCATATACAAACACAACAGTCAATAGAGCTTCCATTAGAGCTCACACATGTGGAGGAGAGAGAGAGGGCACAATTTCTGATAAAGGCTACTGAAGATCGACTCTGGATCTGATTTGATCACCTCCTTTAGTCAAGGATTTGTCAGATCTAGTCAATCTGATTCAGATTTGACTGATTTCAATCAAATCGGCTGAGAATCCCCTAATATAGGATTCTAGATTTGCTCCATTATTCATGAATTTATTAATTAAAATAATCAATAATTGATTTTTTGGGGATTTCTGACCTGAGTGATGGAAAATCACTCAAAACTAGGAAATAGTGGGTCCATGGGTTTACATGATGCTCTTATCTTGAAATGAGCACCTACATGACTGAAAGTGATTATTTGGCCCACTTTTATTACAAAATCAATTTTTCCAATTAAACTATTAAAAAATAGCCTAAGTTTTGGAAAAATTAAATTTTAATAAAAAACACTGAAAAAATAAAAAAATTGAAAAATTGAAAAAACCTAGGGGGACTTAGACATGTTCATATGACTCGACCATGATGCCTAGCATGTTTATAAATTGACACATAGACTCTAATAACCTCAACAGGCCTAAATGCCAAGCCGACCACCCCAACTTTGGAGGTATGGAGTGAAAAGCTCAGAAATTATCAGTCGTTTATTCAACAACCAATAATAACCAAGGGAAAAAACACCCTGGGCTGATCAGATTGACAAATAAAGTCTAAGAGACCGAGTCTTTTACATACACTATCATGTTAGAAAATTTATTACAATTCCCCCATGGGGTATGAACATGTGATATAGTACAACAAAGTTTCCCAGAAGCAAGACTGAAGGTCTTTTGAAGTCTAAACAAGTTATCCTTGTCCAGTTCACGAGGCTCACTTGATGAAAAACCACCAAGTACAACTTAGGTGGTAACATTTTGGCTCCAACTGTGGGACGTGTGTTCGATCTGGTCTTTAAGCCAAGGAGAGGATACAAGAACACCAGAATCTCTGGTTTATATACCCTGTAAAAACATCTCAACTTGACAAGAAAATATCAGTAGCACAAGTTTTATAAAAAACCAAATGGACCATTAAGCTGATTTATTTAAACAAAATAAATGTAACTAACTATTTTTTTTTTATTATTATTATAGCTAAGTACAAAAAATAAATGTGCTCTCTATTAGGAGTTTATTTTCCTACTCTAAGCATGATATAAAACGGTTAGGTGTAATAAAAAATCCAATGTAACCACCTAAGCATTTTATTAACATAAAAAAAATTCCTTGTCTTTGGTTACCAGCCAAAGTAAGGATACCTTATTCAGAAAATGAAAAGCTACTTGATGATTCAAAATGGGTGGGATGGATGGGAGATCATAGGCATGAATAATGTCATAAAAATTCTTCCCCAACTTGTATGTGCTCATGCAAGCTGCTTCTATCCATGACTGGATAGGATTGATATACCAATCAGAATGATGAGGCAGATTGACTATATCATCATACTGATCACCAGGGCTTATCAAATGATAACTCGTTGCACAAGCCCCAAGTAGCTCCAAATCATAAGGAACCTCTATATGTGAAAAAGATGGTTGAGACTGATATTCCACTGACTACATCACATCTGTCTTTTCACAAAACTGTTTCTCAATGTATTCATTACTAATACCCTTGTACTGCTCTGCATGATATGAATCTGAATGATCACGTGAAAATTTTGAATGCTCCTCTTCCATACTAGAGTTTTCCCAAGCATCCAGATCCATGCTCCCCTCTATGGACATATCATGTATTGGACTTCCACAAATTTGTTAATAGACACTCCCCTTGTTGGACATATCATGGATGGGGTTCTCCATAAGATTTTCACAATTTGGATTATATATGAAATTACAATATTCATCACTCCCATCCATGTCATATGTGGGGGACTCTTCATCCATGGCATCATGATCCTGCCTATCAATGTCCTCCTTGTATTCATAACAATCTTGTTCAGAAAAAAAAATTACAAGGCAATAAACTTTCCAAATCTTCAACAACATGACGAAAACAAGGTCTAGTGTCACCACACACCATACCGATCTTATCATAAGTTTATTTATAGGCTTCTGTTATGATATCATGAAGAGGGTATTCAATATTATCTTCAATCAAGGAAATTTTTTGGACATGTTCAATGGGATCACTTGGGATGTGTTACTCAGTGGGTTTCTCTAGAGGGCTTTCTGGAAAAATATCACCATTGCAACACACTTGAGAATATCTCAAATTTTCAATGTTTTCATCTACAGTGACATGAGGAGAGTCTTCAACAATGCGTTCCATCATGGGTTCCTCCTGAAGATCTTCAATAGGATCATCCTGGATTTTCCCTTCCTCAGAATCTTGCTATGTATTGGGAGATACCTCATATTCTTTAATAAGCTGTTTAATTACTTCCTTTCTTGAATAACTATGAGGAAACTCTTTGATGGGAGTATCATGGGCCTGTTCTTAACTTAAATGTTCAAGAAGTGATTCCAATTCTTCAATACTTTGTATCATGGAAAAAGGTCCATCATATGTTTCCATGTGATACTCTGTCCCAAATAGGTAGAAGGTACAGATCTTTTCAAGGAACTTTTTCAAACCATTCATACTACCCCTACCATCATGCCACTGCTCTAAAAACATCCAAAGGAATCTTGGAAAAGAAGTTATACATTTATTAGGAAGGCCCTGATAGAACCAACAACAAGCCTCACCCAAAAAAGTACTAGCAAACATTTCCATCATATTGTCTTCATGAAGAATATTGAAGTCAACCATCAACTAAAGGAAATATTTGACATGGCAGATGGCCAAACCACCATAATTTCCATGAAAAACTAGAAGCCATTTATATTTATCCCCCACACCATTACAAGATTTAGGAAAACTTGGGATGTTTGAGAAATCGATAGGCTAAAAAATTCTAGTTATCTGGGCACCATATTTCTCCTTTAATTCATCCATATCAAAAATTAATAGTATGCATTTGTTATAACCATTAAACCTTGTACTCAAAAGGTGGAGCCTTCAAGTGATGAGCTTTAAAGGTTTTAACATGTCGCATGGGCTCATCTACACACAACAAAACTTCACAAGTTTATGAGATAACAGGGTTTTATCCCTTCAATGGAGTCACCATGTGAAAAATAAAAGTAAGCATTTATAAATCTTTTCACAAAAAATATTTTTTGCTTTTCTTTGTAAAAATAAAAACTGGAAAAAATTTAGTGGAGTCTCCAGATGAAAATTAAAGATCTACTCTAGGCATTCATCAAACAAAGGAAAAAAAAAAAGAGGAAGAAAACAAAAGACATACTTCAGAATAAAAAGATTTATCCCCAGTAGCGGCACCAAAAAGTGTTGCTGCCTTTCACACACCTAGGTCACGTGGCATAAATATTCAAGCCACTTAGTGTGTCCTTGGGGGAAAGTCTCGAGTCAAGGCTGTCACCTTGTTCTTGATTCCTCTGTTTAGGCTCAACTCCTAACGAATCCAAGGGGGGTAGACCCTATTAAGTTACTAAGGAAAAATTATTTAGTATGGTGATGCTAAATTGAATGAGTTACTTAGGAGTTTGAAATTTAACCATAAACAACCATAGATGACAAGATACAAAATGACCGCACGAAAGCACAATGCTGAGGCACAATATATATATATATATAGAAAGAAAATAGCCAGCTCC
>LPNX010185971.1:914354-1004048 GCA_001517045.1 Pseudotsuga menziesii | reverse complement strand
TCATGAGATCTGGATATATATATGAAAAAGAGACAAGAATTACATGCAAATAAACTTATTAAACATGTATAATCTAGATCTTCAAACATATATGCTATGAAATATAAAAAAAACAAGTAACCTTACTTTCCCAACTATACTCTTATTGATTCATCTGAATCATTCAAGCCAGACAGGGTTCAGATGCAGAAATTGGGATAAAAGCCAGCAACATCAATAGCCATAAGACAATGCTTAATCCACACACATGAGAGCATTACACCATTTGGCCTCCAAAGCTTGTTTATTCCAACAATCAAAAGATTAAAATAGTATGACAATAGAAATCCCTTCAATCCAACTCTAACTATCTTGGAAGAGGCAGATTGTGCTTTTATTTATACAAAAACCAGGAGATCCAGGCCAAGGGGGGTGCAAATCCCAAGGAGACAGATCACCTGCAGCTGACGGAGAGTCCATCAATGCTGATCTGAAGCTGAACTGAGCCTACTTGTCAATTAGGGGGCTAATTGAGCTGACACATCAACCCATAAACTGGCACATTAGTCCACAAATCTTCCAGGAGATCCCACGCGTGTGGAGGAGAGAGAGAGGGTGCAATTCCCCATAAAGGCTGCTGAAGATCAACTCTAGATCTGATTTGATCATCTCCTTCAATCAAGGATTTGTCAGATCCAGTCAATCTAGTTCAGATCTAACTGATTTCAATCAAATCGGCTGAGAATCCCCTGATCTAGGATTCTAGATTTGCTCCATTATTCATCAATTTATTAATTAAAATAATCAATAATTGATTTTTTGGGGATTTCTGACCCGAGGGATGGAAAATCACTCAAAACTAGGAAATAGTGGGTCCATGGGTTTACATGGTGCTCTTAGCTTGAAAATGAGCACCTACATGAATTAAACTGATTATTTGGCCCACTTTTATTACAAAATCAATTTTTCTATTTAAGTTATTAAAAATAGCCTAAGTTTTGGAAAAATTAAATTTTAATAAAAAACACTAAAAAAATTAAAAAAAATGAAAAATTGAAAAAACCTAGGGGGACTTAGACATGTTCATATGACTCGATCATGATGCCTAGCATGTTTATACATTGACACATAGACTCTAATAACCTCAATAGGCCTAAATGCCAAGCCAACCACCCCAACTTTGGAGGTATGGAGTGAAAAACTCAGAAATTATTAGTCGTTTATTCAACAACCAATAATAACCAAGGGAAGAAACACCCCGGGTTGATTGGATTGACAAATAAAGTCTAAGAGACCGATTCTTTTACAGACACTATCATGCTAGAACATTTATTACAATTCCCCCATGGGGTATGAACATGCGATATAGTACAACAAAGTTTCCCAGAAGCAAGACTGAAGGTCTTCTGAAGTTTGAACAAGTTATCCTTGTCTGGTTCACCAGGCTCACTTGATAAAAAACCACTAAGTACAACTTACATGGTAACAGGTCCCCCTTGCAAAGCTTACAAGGGAACTTGGGTTTTTCGAGTGTTCTCTTAGAACGAGCACCATCAAGAGAAAATGGTTGCTGCTTTTTTTCTTTCTTATCCTTCTTCCTTTTACCCTTCCCTTTCTTCTTCTTCTTATCCACATGACTACTAACCATAGAGCTTTGGTCAAGCGAAGAGGAAGAAAGAGATGAAGCCACAACTGATGAAGAAGGAGAGGGATTAGGTTGAGGTCAATCCTCTCCCAGAGGAGAGGTGACATTTGAGACATTAGGTGTAACAGAAATTACCAAATTAAAAATCCATACTGATAATCCTATAGTTAATATAGGAAGATTTAGAGTGGCAATAAAGGGAGGACCAATACCTTCACTTGGAGGGAATACAAAAGGTACAACTTGGAAAGGGACCTCTTGACTGGTAGTCCCAGATGAGGATGCAATCTCTAAACTCTCTAATAACCCCCTAACTACCATGCATAATCAAGTACTACTCAAACTAAAAGCAACAAGCAAACATGTGAAAGGAGTGGATAAGAGTCAGGAACCTCACAGGACAGGCCAAAAGGATAACTCAGATGGTTTGAGGATTCCTAAAATGGTCTCTCGATATACACAAGGTATGTGGGAGCTCGAATCGTTAGTAGTGTTATCTAATGCATAACCATTCACAAGGGGCCTTCCAATATACAATCAAGTACGTGAAGGACCTTTCTATATACCTAAAGGGTGCGTGAAATGCCGTTCGATATACAGATGGTACGTGGAAGAACCGCACGAGTCCTGAGATGTAATGCAGACAAGTAACGACAACTCCTACACTTAACAATGCATAAACACATCTCTAACTTATCACTCAAATTGCTAAAAGTTTTAACCTAGTACTACCATTAGTTTTATCTTGTGTGTTTAGGTGGAACCATGGAGTGAAAACTTGAAATTAAAGAAGATGCACACTGATCTATATGATAATGCAAGTTTTCCTCTTCAATGAAATTCTACCTAAGAGAGGGAGAGAGATCTACTTTTCTTCCAAAAATACACACCCAAATGCAAATGCAATTCTATCTTTTCAAACGAAAAGTGAAATATCAATGCACCCCAAACAATATTCCAAGCAAATAAGAAAGAGATCTAGAGAACATATAACATAAATCAAAATGTCTCCTATCTTTTCATGCTTGAAAAAGACGTATAAAAACTCAATGGAAAGATGATTTCACTAACGTTTCCAAAAAAATCTAACTCTAATGCATGCAAAGCTGAAAACAAATATTTATTCTTGATGAAAGTAAGATCTAGAATTCCAAACAATCATTCACAAAACAAGAAGAAAATCGTTCAGCAATGCTTGTGAATAAAGCAAAGGAGAGAGACAACTAAAACTTCTCTTTGAAACAGATAAGACAACGAAGAACCAATTTTTCCCACCAAGCATTGAAAAAATCAGCATGCAAAAGGAAACAAGAATCACCCCAAGAAAAGAAAGACTCGAAACAACATGGATCATTCATGCATTCCAAGTCCAAAACAAACCAAAGCCTACACATGAAAATGAAATGTATATTTCCAATTCCAATGAATAATATCTACAGAAAAGAGCAAGATGTTTCAAGGAAAGAAAAGGATGTAAAATCTAACGCAAGAAACACAAAGTCTCTTTGAATGCAAAGCGAATATAACAATCAAAGTGACTGTAGAATACACAATTCAAAAATAAACTTCATTTTCATCAAAAAGTAAGCCAAAAACACACAAAAATAAAAATTCAAAGTCTGGAACAGGGCCTACCTGGCACCGCACAGATGAAGCTACTAACAGGCAGTTTTGAGATAGAACTGCTCCTTGCTCAATGGATTCAGGAGGTGGCACCACTTATGGCTAACAGGGAATGTGCAGTTCCCTGTGTAAATCCAAAACATCAAGGAGAACAACAGATCAAGTCAGAAAAAGACTAGATCAAGGTAAAAAATGATAGATTGAGAGTGAGAAAGAGCATAAAAGGTCGAAAATAATTTAGATCTAGACAAATCTAGAAGTTTCAAACCAAAATCCACTGAGTCAGATAGCATATTTGACTGAAGAGAGTTGTAGAAGGAGCCTATATTTGGACAAGAGTTGAAGAACTGAGGAAGATCATAATAACTGATACATATACCTAGTCCCCAGCAGAGTCGCTAGATTTGTTAGCAAGAATATTTCACCTTCTGCAGACAGTAAGGTGTTCCGCTGGTCTGAATGGTTTAGATCAAGAACAAATGAATGACAAAGGTTAAAGACCCTCCCTTGATGCCGTAGATACCTAGAATGTGATGCTTCGATAGTAACCCTATGTACCTACAATCAGATTAAACACAAAAACATCAAAGCTACCAGAATATAATCTATTGATCCATGTTAGTGACTAAGGAATCTAACAACATACAACATATACATGTGAAATCAAACAACAACAGTAATGTGGGACGAAAATCAGCTTTGCATTAAGATATATTGGAAAAGTTTGCAACCAATTAAGCTTTAGTGTTGACATGCATCTCCATGAAACCAAACACTCTCATCCCCATAAGCTCCATCTTTTTCTCTCTATACTCTCCAATGGCTTGGGCCAAGTAATCAATCCAAGAACATAACAATACCTTAAGAGTTCCCCCCTCAACCATGGAGATGAGCTTGTATTTATAAGGCTTAATGGATAGGAATGGTTGAGACATTTGTGGATGAGGTGGCCTTTAAGATCCTAAGATGAGGGATCTCAAGCTCAACTGACCCACAATGATAGGGATAAGGGAGGACACGAGGCTCATGATCTAGAAGCCTTGAGAATCTTCTCTTTTTCCCATTTTACCCAGGGTACCATGTTTCTCCTCTTATGATAGAGCGGTTCAAGTAAGAACCACTTATGGACCAAGGGAAACAGGCGGTGGCACCACTTATGGAAAATAGCAGAAAGGTGGTGTGAGCAAGGAACCACTCATGGCTAACAGGGAAAGCACGGTGCTAAGCATTTTTATGTAGAATTGATAGACATCATGGGTTTCCACTCCAAGTGCTAGGATTTAAGGGCAAGTAGGTATGTCAAAGGTCTTATCACATGATGATGATAGGATTTTGGTATAACAAGATGACCCATGTATCCGAGGCGAGGTTCAGAGACCATATGCTTGCTCTATTAGCAAATCCCATATACCGGTTTGAGGTAGGATCCATCTAGAGCAATGAGGGGAAACGATACATAAGACTCACTTTTGAAAAATGTGTAAAACAAAAAAGGAAAAGACTATAATACAAGATGTACTATCGTCACTCAAAGGGGTGATGTTAGAGGGAAAGTCGTTTGGACTTTGAGGGGAGCAGTGGTCATTCCTTTCTGTGACATGATTAACCCTAGGAGATGGCCCATCAGGACACGAAAAACACACTTGAAAGGGTTCAAGCATATTTCGTACTTGTGACATTATAGGAAGACTTGTTGTAAGTCGTCGATGTGCTGTGCTTGCTTCTGTGATTGCACGATGAGGTTGTCAAGACCAACCAACATGATGTGAATGAGGCCATAGCACGCTGGAAGGTGGATCCATCATTTTTTAGGCCAAAGGGAATGACTTGATATGCGAATGTTCCCCATAGGGTTTTGAATGCGGTCTTGTAACGATCTTCTTTCCAGATCTAGATTTGGTTATATCTGGAAAATCTGTCCATGAAGGAAAAGGCTTCATGTCCAGCGCATGCATCGATAATCTAATCGATGAAGGGTGTTGGGAAGTTGTTTTTTGGACATGCCCCATTGAGATCACAGAAGTCTGTGCAAACATGGATGGTACCCTATTTTTTATTCACGGGAACAGGATTAGGAACCCAAGTGGTGTAGACAATGGGGTAAATGAAGCTGGCTGTGCGCAGCTTCTCTATTTCGGTTTTGACCGTGGCCACTTTGGAAGGATGCATGGGCTGTTGCTTTTGACGTACGGGAGGCACATCGGTCCATGTGTCGATGTGGTGTTCCATGATGGATGGATCCAAGTTGGGCATTTCAGTGTAAGACCAGGCAAAGATGTCACGAAATTCTTGGAAGAGATATTTGTAGGCAACGACTTCTTCTAGGGAGCAGGATTTCTTCAATGAACTCGGGATTGGTTGAGATGTTTAGTTTGATGGTTGGAGAGATGTTGGCCATGTTCCCTTCTTTGAAGGCATCTGGTGCCGGGATGGGGTTCTTGAACCAGTCAACTTTCCCATGAATTAAATCCTTGGTTTCCACGAAAAACTGGTCTAACTGCGACACAAGATCTTCGGGGAGGAAGAACGAGCGATGGTGCATGTCGTCCCATGGGTATTCTAGGGCGGTTAGGGCTTCAAGTATCTCCTCATAATTGTAGAAGCAACGAAGAAACAGGTCTGATGGACAGTCATTGGAGGTGGAGACAAGCGGGTTGGTAGAACTAGACATCATGTAAATGGACATGGTGTCCGAAGAAGGAGGTGGGGGGTGAACTTCTTCGATCAGGATGATCTCAGATTCAAGGGAACATTGACAGAGGTCAGCTAAAGCAATTCAGAACTCAGGTAAGTCTTAACAGTGGTGAGAATAATTTCCATACAATCCGCAAAGGGTGCAAGCATGGTTTTTTCTCAATGCCTTATTTATCACTAATGGTGGGTTTGAAATTCAACCACGGGGAGATTTTCGGTTGTATCCATGGCATCCAAATGCACACGAATTATTGGAATCTCAAGGAAATTTTGAGTCAGATGGCCCTGTTCTTCGTAGATGGCGCAAGGTAGGATTTGTCAAGGCTCTGTGGTAGCTTTTGCATTCTTTCCCCTGGCCTTTTTTGGGTGGGGCAGTGCGGGTTCGGGTGTAGTGGTTGGTTTTTGCGGGCCGTGTGGAGGATGAGACACGACAACAATGGGTTTCACGAGGGTTAAGACTACCTTGGGCATTGGTGGTTGAGCTGGTGGATCAAGATACCACACATGAATTCCCAATGTAAGGTTGGGTAAGTTTAAGGTGTCCATTACTAGCTTGCTCATGAAACCAGGCAAAGGAAAGAGGAAGGGAATTATATGGACCAGAGAGGAGCCGAGATAAATCCTTGATGGTTGTAAGTGGGGATGAGGTTGTGGTTGCAGCTGTGCATAATGTTGCGGCTGCGGATGATGTTGTGGCAGCTATTGATGTTGCGGCTGTGGATGGTGCTGTGGTTACGGTTGGGGTTGCGGCTGCGGTTGTTGTTTGGGTGCATAAGTGCTGGATGAAAGCATGCACAAGTCCGCAGTCTCATTTGGTGTCGATGGTGGTGACACTAAGGGGAAAGGAGCCATCATGGTGGTATCAACAAAAAACCTAGGGCTCACATTCAACAATGGGGAGGATGGTATGTTGTCAACCATGGTGTTGATCTTAGGGACAACATTGGCATGTGTGGTCATTCCTTGTGGATCAATGGTGTTGATCGTAGGGATAACGTTGGCGGGTGTCTTTAGCCCTTGTGGATCGTGATAAGTCAGTTGATCAACCATCATGATTTTCCCTTCGTGGGGGAACATCATGAGATGGAAGACAGTTGACACTACCGCTCTCATGGTGTACATATAACTTCTTCTGAGGAGAAGGTTATAGTCCAATTGAGCATTGACAACCTCTATGTCAATTAGAATTGTCTTCCCAGATAATGTGATGGGGACATGGGGGAGGATTCCTTGGGATTTAGTGGGATGGCCATCATAAGCCTATAGAGTTGTGGAGGATGGTTGCAGAATTGGGGATCCAAGTTTCTACTAGACTAGGGTAGACATAACGGACGTAGATTCCCCCTCATCCACTATACATCGGTGCACAACTAAATTATGGATAGACACCGGGATTTGAAAGGAAATGGTTGATGGCATTCATGGTTCTCCGTTATCTATGTCGAATGTGATCAAATTGGATTCAGAGGGGTCTACGGCCCCAGGGGCGGCTAGTAAGGCTTTCCGCTGCATTGGGCACATTTTGAGTACCTCAAGAGCAAACATGGAAATTGTTGTTTGGGCCAAATCATCCATAATGCTATAGCTAACAGCAGCTGTAGCCATGGCATTATTGGTAACCCGACGTATGGGGGGGGAGCAGGAACGGGGGTAACTGAAGAGGTGCATTGACTATTTTAGATGTTGATGCTGCTGATGTGTCAACGGGTTTGGTGTTAGTTCCGTACTGATTTCGTCTAGTTTGTATATTGACCTCTTAAGTTGTCATAGGTAGCAGGTGATGGACACCTGTTTCTGCCATGGGAGGTGCCCCCGGAGCGTTGGGATTGGGTTGGGGAGGGGGTGCGGTTGCCACCAATCCTTGGACTGGTAATGGGTTTTGAAGCACCATAGGAGGAGGTCCTTGTGGTGCCAGGTTGGGTTGGGCTTGGTTTGTTGTGTTGGTGGCATGTTGAACCTCATTTCAAATGGCCTGCTTAGTGTGACCCATAAAGGGACACTTGAATGTGTAGTGCCCGTAGACCTTACAGAGTGTGCATGGTTGGTTTGTATGCAACAGGGTGTTGCATCTCGGTGCATTCGGTCGTGGAGGATTTTGGGCTGGCCGATTTTCCGTGGCATTGTTGGGAGGGTTTGGTTGTTGACCGCCTCCCAACGGTTGATTCTTGCCTTGGTTTCAGGGTCGATTATTCTGAGGTTTCCCTTGTTGGTTATTGGGGGTTGGCTGGTTGGGATGGTTTTGTTGTGCAAACACCTGTCCCAATGGAGCGGATGAAGGGGTAGGGGCTTGAACTACTTGCACAGGTGGTGCATAGTAGATTTGGGTGGGTGGCGGTGCCACAAATGTGGGCATTTTCCATGCGTATTGATGTGTTCTCCAAGACAAGGCCGGAGCTTGCTGCGGTGGCATAGGTTGTGCATAAGAATTTGTGGCTTCGGACTGGGATATCATTCTTCCATAGTCCAGAGTTCGGTTTTGGTAGGAAACACTAGTAGTGTTGCTTGGTTGTGGTGGTACTACAGGTGGTGTTGGACAGTACTGTGGTTGTTGGGATACCGAGCCTATGATTCCATCTGCAGTATGGGATTCCCCCGGTGAATCTTGATAGGAGGTACCCACATGGGGAGCATCTGGAATGATAGTGTAAAGGTACCCAGACTGTGCATAAATCAGATCAAACTACTGGGCTTTCAAGATGGCCTCCTCTTCGGATTGGGGACATTCAGATGCGACGTCCTTTGCTATAGGTGGGAGCAAGGTTTTGAGGAACCAATCTAGGAAGATCCTATCATCAAGTTGGATCTTACACAGACTACGTTGTCACCGTCACTCATGGATGTGTTCGGTTATATGGGTCGCAGTATTTTTGGCAGCAAGATAACAAGATTTCCACCCCTTTGTCATATTTGACGGAGAGTTGGAAATATTACAGGAACATAAAATCCAGGGAGTTGAAATATGGGTACTTAGCTTGTGGTAGCTCAATGTACCACCTGGTTGCAACACCTGTGAGGGTGCGTTGGAATAGTCTTAGCCTAATTGAATCATCTACGATGCTATTTAATGAGCACCATAAATGAAATGTCATGATGTGGTTTTGGGGGCACTCCCCTGCCTTCCCTTCAAACTTGGGAATATATGAGGGCAGTTTGGTTGGCATGGGAGGCCAAAAAGTTTGATGGTGGATGGGGTCATTTGTCAACCGAGCCAAATCAGGCAAGTTAAGACATGCCATGAAAGGAAGGTTTGACCCCAGGTTGATGTGAGATGGGGCAGCCATGGTGTTGGGGTTTGCAGGTGCATAATAAATCTGCATTGTTAGGGGTACTTGCGGCACCATTGTAGATGGGCCAGTTCCCCCAAGTGTGGTGGGAGGGACAGTGTGGGTGGAAGGGCCACTGCCCCAATGTATTCCAAGAGGGGAAATGTAGGTGGAAGGGCCATTGCCCCCATGTATGACAGGAGGGGTAGTGTAGGTGGAAGGGCCAGTGCCCCCATGTGTTACAGCTGGGATAGCTTGGGTGTTCACTATGGGTGGTGGCATTTGACTGATGACGGTTTGCATGACCATGATGGGACCACCTGCAGGGTTGTTGGTGATAGTTTGTGGTGTGGACATGGGTTTTCTACCTATGGCTATGCCGAAAAATGCATCTGGGTTCGCACTAGCCATAGGGCTTGATGGTGCAGTGTGTAGGTCTGGTTCAGACTGATATGGGTCTGAATCTGAATTAGAGGCTGTGTGGACTTCTAATGGTGTGGGAGGTCATAGAGAATGGTATTGATGATGTCATTTCAATGACCCAAAATGTGGTGGTTCACCTCTTAGGCATGAGGAAGAGCGCGAGGGATCAATTGTGTTCATTTTGTGTATCAAACTGGTGGAAATTTTTTTTTGGACCCCGGTTTCAATGGCTTCCTATTGGCTGCAGGTGGTCACTCAGCCACCAAGGCTGCCAAAAGACAGCGCTTGGCTTTTTCCTCACAGGCGTTCTACTCAATCGAAGGGGGTCATTGCCCGTTTTGCTTGGCAATTCCTCTCAGCAGCCAGCTACTTTGGGGTTCCCATGGTACTCCTCATAATGAGTTTTTGGGCTGAGCCCAAGTACTTCCCACAGTTGAGGAAGTCAGGGACTTATGTCCTTAAATATTGCATATTTTTAACTTAGTGTAAATTTGTAAATTTAAGTGGCTCTCTCAGCATCATGAACTGAGTTGGGTTGATTTACATGGTATGGTGTGTATGTATTTTTGTTTTTCTGTTATCTGGTGGCTGCAAAAGGGTTATGAATATTTCAGAGAGTTCATATCATTGTGGATGGAAATAGTAAATAAATAGAAATTTTGTAGACATGTACTATTTTTTATCCTGAATTGTGATAGCCTGACTAGGTGACTACCTTATACCTATATTCTTCTTCAACCAGGAGAAGGTGCTGGGATCTCAACACAATGGGACTAATACCATCCGTAGATCCATAGGTCACCTCCAGGATGCAAGGTTGGTCATCAGGGAGGACACTGAGCGTCGTGAGAAGCCCTCCTTCTCTACCCCCTATACCTTCCAAGTCACCCATTTTTAGTGGTTTCGAACAATATTGGGTGAAGTGCCTATTACTATATGAGCTATGCCCTTCGTCTTATCCCAGAATACCCTGAAGGGTGATATCTGGGTAGAGGAGGAAGGGTAAGCAAGATTGTTGATTTTAAGTGAGTTTTGGTCAAACTATATTCATTAACCCATTAAATTTTTTAATTTACACTTTGTTCTGTACATGTAATTGACATTAGCATAAACAAAAATAAAAATGAAACAATTCGGATGGATAGAGGCAGCTGAGCCGCACTGACATTCCTTAATTATTAAAAACCCAATTCTGAGTGACAGATCGCATGTTTCGTGTCAAATGTGGTGAGGGGGTCGCCAAATGTTTCCAGAAACAGGTGAGGGGGTCGCTCAGATTTTGCAGACAGAAGTGGGCTATCTTTTGGAAGGAGGTCACACTTTTCGGGGGTAAAAGGGCGACCTGATCGCACTTGTGAGGCCCAAATGAGTGACCTGGTCCCCTGTTTGGGCCCGATAAGTGTGACCTGCTTCGGAAGGTGATATTTTTTTAATCTTGAGTTAGATCCGGATAATGACCTGTACTGTGGCCAAATGGACTCGGATTTGCCTTATGGAGGCTTGGAAGAAACAAAAACTGTGAATAAACAAGATTTTAAACTAGATTTGATAGAAAATTTGACCTAAGGCAAAAAACTAAACTAAAACTTGAAATTTTGAAAAACAGACCCAGTGATCCTGTGGGATCGACCTGGTATGGTCGCCAGTTCTGTAGTAGGGATTTATCCCTTGCTACAGGGAAGGAATGGCTACCTTCTATCTATAGGATGGAAGGGTAGGTTCCTGGTGGTGAAATACAAGAAAAATGGACAGAAAGAAAAGTAGAACAGAAAGAAGAGAAATGGATAGGAACCCCTCTACAAACACTGTTAGGGTTTAGCTCCAGCTACCTACAAACAACATGTTAGAAACCAAAATACTTACAAAACAAGTTAGGAAATAAACTTGCAAATAAACCATGGATTAGAAAGAAAATAAACTACTAAAACAAATACAGAAAAGAACACTGGTATACCTTCTCTTTGATGGATTGGGCCACCATGCCCTAGCTTGGAGAAGTACATCTCTTGGATGGGGGAGCTATGGCTCAATGGAAGATGGAGGAGAGGGAATGCGGGTGGCTTGAGAGACAAAGGTTCTCAAGGCATTCACGGGCAGCATAATAGTATGCAAGGGAGAAGTGTTTTGAGAGTGACCCCCACCCCTCTATTTATAGCTTTTTGGGGGCTTTTTAGGGTTATAAGCCCCTGGTTGGGGCTATAGCCCCTTCCGTCCTTTCTTTAGCTCCTTTTGGGGTTTTTAGGTCCTTTGAGGGATTTTATCCTCTTTTTGGAGGCTTTAGCCCCTAGTAGAACTATTTAGGCTCTTTTTTGGGGTTTTTAAGCCCGTTTTCTCATTATTAATCCTTTTTGAGGGTGTGGGGATCCAATGGGGTGAAATGAGGGTCGTGCAGGGGTGTCCTTGGGTGGTGTAGGCCATGTAGAGATGAGTGAGGGATTTTTTGGGTTAACAGGAAGTGATCAATTTTTAGTGTGGTAGTATGATTTTCACATCCTCATTTTCATCTTCTATGATGATCAAATTTTGTTGTTGTTACTGATGATTGGAAGGGGGGAAATAATATCATGGGACCCTAGCATTATTTGGAATGAAATATTTCCAAAAGGGACAGAAAAATTTGGATCCTTGTAGAGGAGGAAGTGTGATTTAGGAATTCTACTCAGTTACCTTAACTAGTTTGAAAATTTAGTTGAAAGAAGTGGTCATTAGAGAAATGACTATAATCACAGTGGTGCAACATAAGCATGGAGGACAAATTTTGTAGCACTCTGGAATGCTTCTACTTGAGGACAAGTAGACTTGGGAGGGGAGGACTATCATGTCTCTCACTTGAAGGGAGCTTGAAAGTGTTGACCTTGTCAAGTGTCAATGGGTTAAACATTGAATTAACTAATTATTCCTAGGAATTTTGATTATTTAAAACTATGGAGGCATGTAATTTCTAAATTCATGTTATTTTTAATTAGTTAATTATTATGAAAAATAATTAATGGTGGAAATGAGTTGTCAAGTAAGGAGGGTGCATTAGGAAACTTGCCTAGGATGCAAAAATGGAAAAAATTCAAAAGAAAGAAAAATAAACTTTTCATAGAATATATAGAAACTATCCAAATTAGTTTCTAATTTGGTGCAAGGATGAAAAGCAAGGAAATATTACCTTATGCACAAACTTGCTAATTATTCAAGGAGGGCACAGTTTCTATTTAGGACTGAAGGATACAAACATGGAAACATTTAATAAGATTCATACTTGCTATTTTTCTCAAGGAGGTCGAATTTACACTTTGGTTTAAGTTATAAAAACAAGGAGACATCATTTGCAAACCAAAATTGCTAATCCCATCAAGGAGGGCCACTCATGGCTTAGGAACAAGATTGGAAAGTGGGTTACTTGTTCAATAGGTGAAGGACTTGCTCAAAACATCACCCAAGGTATACTTAAGGGAATTTCCAACTCCATTATTCATTTTGGTTGTTTTGTATGTTGAGTTATACTTATGTGAGCATTGTTTCATAGTGTTGTGCTTCAAACCACTGGGAGATGAGCCCCAACCTTCCCGTCCCCTCTCCTTCCACCCTATTCTCTTCAATTGCAGGTATGGAGTGCTATATAAAATACATTGAAGGATTATCAGAGTTCTGTTAAGCCTCCCTCATGTTCAGGTTGACCTCCAATGAATCTCATGTTTCACCTATGCTCTTAGCCTTCCCGGGTCATGTTTTGGGCCTCCTGCTTATCATTGTGAGATTATTGATGTAATGTTCAGTGGTTATTTTGATATATGATATATGATACTGATAAATAATGTATTTCTCATTGTCAATTTGAAATACTACTATCAATTAAATCTGCATACTCATTTTTAGATGTAAAAGCTTAACTAGTCACAAGAATGAGGGATTTGAGCCTCCTACTGTAATAATAACTGAGTATTTCCCATGAGAATGAAATTTAATGGTATAATATGGTGTAATATGATGTAATATAATATTCCAAATTAAATTATCAAGTCTGATACACTTCTGTTCCAAAATTTAAGCTTATTTTCTCACCCTTGCTAGATTACTAGCAATTTTTTACTAGTCTAGTCGTAATTTAAATTATGGGATTTATACTTAGTAAATTTTGGTTATGTAAGTTTATGAATATAACTGAAAGGTATATCTATTCATCCATTACCCTTGATCATATATTATCTGAATCCGTACTTCCTTTAGCGATCCTCCACTACATAGGGTTTCCCAAGGCCAAAACTACCGAAAAAACCCAAATTTATTTGAAACTATTCAGAAATTTCCATAAATTATGAAAACTACCAAAACCTTTTATTATGTTATATTAATTCTATAAAAACCCTCTACAAATTTTCAGAAGCCCCTGGTTGAGACAGACCGAACTACTCTTCCTAGTTTCACGGTTTGACCGCCTATAAGCATGGTAGTAGGTTTCCGCGGAGCGAAATATAAAACCTAAATGCCATCATATATAAATGTTTTAGGTAAGAGGAAATTCTATGTCTGAAATTTCTTTGTTTTATTCCCACTGCTCACTCTTTTTGCTTGCAAAATTACTTAAAAGAAATCTTTGATTCGCCCAATCTGAGAAGGATTTGTGTGAATTAATTCAAAGTTCGGAACTTTTAAATTAAATTACAAAATTAATTAGTGTTCAGGTTTGCATACCAGACTTGGTACATCACACATACCTTCAGTATTTAGTGATTTTTGAGGTGTAATGTTCCTCAGGAGCTACTAGTTTTGGAAGGCCCTCCAAATCCAACTTTTAACTGAACTATGGTTCTTTGGAAATAAGTTTTCTTACTGATTATCTTAGGATATTTTTAGATGTGTGGAAAATTTGATTTTTTTTTAGTCTAGGTTCCTTTAGTATTGTTTGATTGAATTTTGATATACTCAAATAAACAATTCCTTTTATTAAACTTCAGAGTGACTAATATCTTGATCCACCCGTAAAGGTGGCAGCGAGGAAAGTTACCGAAGTTTGAGGGAATTGCTACATTGTGGAGGAATATACATGAACCACATATTTGTGACTTTGAAAATGAACTACATATAATCCAAATCAAATGTTACTAGAGAAAAACAATGTCAAATCAATTCTAAAATTTTGTCACATCATGGACAAAACATAGATAGAATTGATGATCTTACTTTAGTTGAAATTGAAAAAATAGAATATCACACATTTGCTCAAATAAATCCACGCCTAGAACATCCTTTAAACTCAATAATACTTATATAAAGTGAGTCATTGGTTAGTATTTTTGAAAGTTGGGATAATATGCAGAACATTAAACTTGACCCTTTGGCTTCTTTAGGAGTTGAAGGAACCATATCAATGTAGCCTCAAATGGTTGTGGGAGGTTATCAAAATCCTCTTGGCACACACAATAGTTGTGTAGGTTCTACTTCTGAGGGAAACCATTTACCATGGGATGTTAATATTCCTGGTGGAAATAATGCATCATGGAACACAAATGCCAATTGGAATTAGCCTCCACCGATGGGAGGAAATGACCCAGAGGGTTATCCTTTGATTTATCGTAGAAAAATTCCTAGGGGAAATCTATCTATCAACCCCATTACATAATGGAGTGTTCATGTTTAAGAAAGTAACCAATCTTTTTGGATCCAATTTTCGCAAGGAGGAAACATACCTTGGAATTCAAATCAAAACCAAGGACAAAATAAATGGAATGTTTGGGTTCTAGTAAGTAACCAATATTCTTGGGACCCAACTCCATCTAGAGGAAATCCACCCAACAGTCAAATTTAATAAAGTAACCAATCTTTTTGGGACCCAATTCCATCAAGAGACAATCGACCCAATGGTTAGGTTTTCAGAAGTAACCAATATTTTTGGGACCCAACTGCATTAGGAGGCAATCCACCAAGTGGTCAGGTTTTAGGAAGTAACCAGTCTTCTTGGGACCTAACTCCATCAGGAGACAATCCACCCATTGATCATGTTGCGAGAAGTATCGAATCTTCTTTGGGGCATCCTTTGCAAGAGGAAACCCACCTTAGAATGCTAATCAAATCCAAGGACCACTGCAATGGAGTGGTCATATTCTAGGAAATAACCAATCTCACTGAAGTCTAACCCCATAAGGGGGAAATCTAGCCATTCATCAATGGTGTGGTCATATTATAGGAAATTTTCAATCTCCTTAGAGTATAACCCCACAAGGGGGAAATCCACCCATGATTCCCATTCCATAATGGAGTGGTGAGGTTCCAAAAAGTAACCAATATTTTTTGAACTAGCCTACAACACGTGTGGTTGATCCAGTTAGGCCACCACATGGACCTCATGCTAATGGTATGATTGATTTCATCAACAACCTTGAGTAGATCACCCAACAAATGGGACAAATGGTTGTTCAAACCTTAGAACCTATAACTGGTCACGATATGAAGAAACATTCTAATCCTTCCCCAACTTCTAAAATTATCATAGTTCAATCCATGGACCTTAGGGGGAAGAAGAACAAGTACAGGGGTAAGAAAATTGTTAATCCTTCCCAAACTCCTGAAAAAATCATAGTTCAATCCATGGAACTTAGAGGAAATAAGAAGAAACACAAGAGTAAGAAGAATGGTAACTCTGGGAAGGAAGATGCACTGAATCCAACTCAATACAGTGGGAAACAACAATATGTTGTATTAATGAAACCTTTTCTTCATCACCATCTTCAAATGGTTGCTACAATGTTGGTACCTATGCCAGAAGGAAACCAGTAAATATCCTCGTAAGAGGGAAATGATCCCAATTCCAATGTCTGCATGTGTGATCATGAGGTGAACATTCAAATGACATATAATTCTTATGATGTACCTCCTAGTACATTGGATCAATCAAAATCATAGCCGAGTGGTTCTCTCACCCTTGAGAAACTAACCATAGACATAGTACCCACACCAAAGGTGATCCATGTATAACAATGCATAATCCTAATGCACGAGTTGCTCATAATGAAAAAATGTTGTTAAGAAAATATCTCAAGCACCATGTGCCATGTCTTCCATGGAGGTGTTGCAATATTGTCCTCCACAAAGAAATGAACAATTGTCTTCAACTAGAGTTGTTCATCCATCTGATGCGACCTTGATCACATTAGACTTAGACCAATCAACCTGTAGGATTCCTTTCAAAGTTTCTTTTCATATTAAAGTAACATCTCATGGAAAGAATATATTTCAAACCATAGTTTATGAAGGGGCCTCAACCTGTGTCATGTCATTTAAATGTTGGCAATCATTAGTATTACCCAACTTAGTTCAATCCCATACTATGTGAAAAACATTTGACATACATTCATTCTCTCCTCACAAACTCATTGTATCCTTCCCTATTGAATGGGGTAGAAAAAACAGTCACTGTAGATGTTAAGGTAGCAGATGTGCCCATATATTACATTTATCTATAAGGATGTAGTTGGATACACGTGATGATAGCTATAGTGTCTTTAGAGTCCCGAGTGATTTAGTTCCCTCATTGGGGGGATATTTTCATGATCGACCAATTACATTATTACATGCTTGAAAATTCTATTCAATCGAATTTTCATTTCATTAGGGATGCTCTAAAGGAGGTTCAAGAAATTAGGGTGGGATCGTTAAAAAGCAATTCCCCCGTGGGAAATTTTATGATCCAGCAACCCTTATCTATTTTATAAGTGTCATACCATGCTGTTCAAATGGATCAGTATATTTGGATTAAAATATTCCCTTAATGGAGGAATATGATACAGTTACTTATCCCATTTTGGTTGTGAGATCTCCCAGCTCACTTGATTTCTTACATGGAATTTTATCATCATATGAAACTATCCTTAAAATTATAAAAAAATGGTTGTACCCACCTAAGGACATATTTTGTGGGGCCACTGGGAGAATATTTGGTTTAAATCGACCTAATTATAGGAGCTTCCTTTGTATGTTCCTTGATCTTATCAAGTATATTTGGAAGCATGCATATAGGCTTAGATTATCCCTCTGTGAATATGCATTTGAACCGTTTGCAACCCAAAATTTCCATGAGGTTGAACCAGTTGGAAATTGGTGGGTTAGCCCATCATATATGTATTTTCCACCATTTTGACAGAAGAGCCTACCGAGCATAATACACCTTAGTTAGCACCCCGTTCCCATTTTGGTTCCCATGCTGAGTTATTCTCATAGGCTTCGAATACCAATTACCCCATTCATGACCTGGAGTTTGAGACCGCGTACTTCTCCTCCATACAGTTCTAACAATTTCCTGATGGGATCCCTATTTTGTGTCAGTTTACATAATCTTGTGTTAAAATATCCACATGAACATTTGTGCTTACTGCTTCGGTGCTTATTTCTAATGTTGTGTATATGTCTTTGCAGTCACTTTTTGCTCAAAATTCATTTATACCATTGCTTCTGTTTAAGTTGACCTATATATGTGAGAACCATTTGATTAAGGTAGTTGATGGACCATGATTCATTGTAATTTATGATTTTAGTGTTTTTTGCAAGAATTAGCATGAATTAAACCACATTACCCCCTTCCTACTTGTCCATCGCATCGAATTGGATAACCGCAGTTACTTGGTTTTATTTCACTATCCATCGACACATAATATTGCTTGAGATAGTGAACCATTGGAGGGAACATCTGTAAGAGTGTGCACAAATATCTCATACCTTGTTTGCAATATGTAAATTTTCGTTGGCTTGGCCCATTCTCTTGAAAAAAAGAGTACACGCATGCAACACTCCTTCCCTCCCATGTACCATAGCATTGTTTATTCTTTCTCAAGCTAATAAATGAAAAAGTTCTAAAAATTAAAAAGCACAAAAATCTAGAAAGGAAGATTACTAAATCTATTCGTAATTCATTATGGAGAAAATGGAAACAGTTAGTCCCTCCTTGAACATGACACATATTCCTACATCAATTATAATTACACCATTTACATTTGACTTGGGAAGTTGTACCAGTAATTTGAATAGATCTCCACCAATAGGTTATCCTTCCTGTCATTTATGGAGCTTTCGTTAATTCATCTGGAATTGGTGAATTTCACAATGGTTGGTTACTTGAATCTTATGTTTCCAAGTGTCACTATGCATCATGTTATGTGTTCAAGGGAAGTCGAACCAATGTCGACCATTCCTCAAATATTCCTCGCCAATCATGTCAACCTTCCTTCTATCAGTATATAGTGTTGGACCTCGTAGGTCTACCAAATTATATTAGTCTAGTGATCTCATTTTTGTGTTAGTTTATGTGGGATGCATAAATGACATCCTCCTGAAATATATGCTTTAGACACCAAATCATCATCTAGAAATTGGATCTAGGAACCCCAATGAGTACCTTAGACCTTGCAGTCATTAGTGGTAGGATTCCTTACAAATGAAAGTTGGTATACATAAATTACCCCTGATTGTTTGATTCTACAAGTTTTTGACATCAAAATATCTATTCACACTTGTTGGTTTGTACTCAACTACCTTGGAGTCCATCATCATTATCGGTGGGCCTCCTCGCATCTATTAACGATATACAACAATGACCGGTAATCATATGGTTCTTAATTATGCTCGACATCAACTCATTTATTTGCATGATATAAATTTGTACTATCGTTTTTTTTGTATTGAAGACCTTGGGAGAGACAATTGCATCATTCATCGATGCACTACCCAATTTGTGCAAGATTAAAATGCCATGTCAAGGTACCATGAATACCTAGATGTTGCACTCATCAAAGTGCATGTATACAGTTTTGTAACATTTTATTTTGACACAGATCCACTATATTATGTTCATGGCCATTCTTGTTTACTGCTGAGCATGGGTATACCCGCCTTCGGAAGATATTTTTTTTTGAAGATGATAAAATCTGTTGGGTTATTGCCTTGTTTGACTTGCAGGTGCTTTTCAACTCATGCGTTCAAGATCCTAATCCTTTAACATCCTTCCCTTGTCACTAAAGAGTATCAGTATGAAGAGTATCAAAATAAAATAGCTATCAATGTATTTCATTCCTAACCATAGCTTCGGACCTCACACATTAGGGGGCATCTTTAACAATAAAATTAACAACCTTGAAAGTGTTGGTCTGAAAACATATTTCTATTTCGTCCACAACATGAATTTTAGAATTTTGGAAAAATTGAGAACTTCAATATCTCTTTTCACCACTTCTTCCACAAAGGAATAAATGTTTAAGAAAAGGTGGCTCTAAAGAGGCTAATTCCATCACCACTTAAGGGCCAAAACCAAGTTCCTATAACTCACACAGTGGAAAAAATGCCCAACATGGGTATTAATTGTCCTGGAAATACTGAAAATCAAGTTTGATTCTTAAAAACTAGGTAAAGTGGGTTTTTTGAAGGAAATAATAGAAAAGATTCAAAAATACTAATCCCACATTCATGGTTAAGGTATTGTGTGCAGAATCCCAATCTTGTAAAATAAATGCATATGAGGGGAATTAGAGGGGGGGAATTAGAAAGCAAAGGCATGTTGGAGGAATTGAGGGCTAGAAATCACTTTTCTACTACAAAGCTTTTGTGCATCAAAGGCATGGATGGTAGGGATGTAAGTATGGAGAAGGAAGGAACTTGTAAGGGATGTAAGTGTTTCTCCATGTTCATCTATTATGAATCAATTCAATCTTCTTCTTAATTCTTGTTCAATGTTTTCCTTTCAAGCTTCATGTTGATGTAAAATTGGTAGGAAATTACAGCTAACCCATATTTCTCAAATATAGTTTGGTAGGAAAGTAGAAATTTTTGTGGTGAGATTTGTAGGTGTGAAGGAGACTCAAGGAGATGCAAGGACATCCATCAAGGGACTCCATCAAACAGCAAGGCTACAAATAGGTATCCTCCTCTCTTCATCCCCTTCTCAAACTCCATGAAAGAAGGTTGAGATCTTAATATTATTGTGATAATTGATTTGTTTTTTGTCAAATAGGCTTCACCCACCCCATAGAAATAGGAGAGTATGATATTACTTCAGTTGTAGAATACTCCACTAACATAATTGAGGAGCTAATTTGGTACCAGTAAAAAAGAAGGATGGTGAGATTATACTTTGTGTTGATTTCAGGAATTTCAACAAAGTGTCATTAAAAGATAATTAGCCTTTACCTAAGATGGACCATATTTTACAAAAAATAGTAGGAGAAGAGAGAATTCCCACCATGGATGGTTTCTCTTGATATAACCATATAAAATTCCTTCCAGAAGACCATGAAAAATTGTTTTTACTACACCTTGGGATACTTTCATGTATGCCAAGATTTCATTTGCGTTAATGAATGCAGGAGCTACTTTCCAAAGAGCAATGGATATATATTTTGCTGAAGAAAAGGATAAGTTTGTAGTGATTTATATGGATCATATAACAATATTTTTCTAAATATGACAAGGACCATGTGAAGCATTTGGAGAAAGTTTTTTTGAAATGCAGAAAGTATGGCAATTCCCTTAACCCCAGGAAATCAAATTTTGCTATGAAAGAGGGAAATATATTAGGACACATTATTTCTAAATATGGAATAAGAATTAACCCAGGATGAGTTAATTCCATTTTGAAATTAGAAGAGACCAAGAGTAAAAAGGAGGTGCAATCTTTCATTGGATAGGTGAACTTTTTAAGAAGGTTTATTCCCAGTTTTGCTGAAATTTTGAGAAATGTCACAAATATGCTAAAAAAAGATAATGATATTAAGTAGACTGTGGATGCTAGAAAAATTTAAAGACATTAATAAATCTATTACTGAATCCCCATTTTTTGTAAGTCCTTACTTCTCAAAATATTTTTTGGTGTTCTCATATGCATCTAAACATACCATTGTTGGAGTTCTACTGCAGAAGAATAGTCAAAATGTTGAACAGCCTATTGCTTTGTTTAGCAAAGTGTTGAGGGATGGAGAAATGAAGTATGAAATTATGGAAAAACAAGCCTATGCTTTGGTGAAATATTTGAAATATTTCCAGGTATACATCCTTCATTCCCACATTGTAACATATGTTCCCAGTAATGTGGTGAAAAGTATCCTCATTCAACCTGACTCAAAAGGAAAAAGGGATAAATGGATTGTTGTTTTGTTAGAATATGATTTTGATATAAACCCCACAAAGTTAGTAAAGGGATAGGGGCTTGCTAAGATAATGACAAATTAAAAATATGAATCTTTACAACTAATTTCTTATCTAATCCTTCTAATCATCCTGATATAGAGTTGCATGTGCTACCATATTTTGCTTTGTCACCATGGTACTCACGGATTGAGAAAAACTTGCAAGATCCTCTTGGATTGAGAAAAAATAGGGCTAGATCAGTTAAATTGAAGGAAGAAAAATTTTGTATCATGAATCAATATTGGTATTGGAAATATCAAGGTGGGATTTTGTTTAATTTATTTTTTGAGAATGAAGCTCGGTAGACCATGTCACATGAAAGAGTTTCATGAAGCGGTTTGTGGAGCACATCATCCTTGGAAGGTGACTGCTAACAAAATATTTAGGTATTGATTCTATTATCCTTCTATGTTCACTGATTTTTACAAAGAATTCACCAATTTCCATCAATGAAAAACTTTCTAGGGAAAAATAAAATCAATTCCTTTACCTCTTAATCCTATTTCAGTTGAGGAACCTTTTCAGTAGTGGGGGTTAGATTTCATTGGAGAAATTAACCCAGACTCTTTTGGTCAGCACAGATGGATTCTAACAGCAACTGATTACTTCACCAAGTGGATTGAAGCCATACCAACTAGGAGATCCACTGATGCTATGATTATGGATTTATTAGAAAATAGTATATTATCAAGGTTTGGGTGTCCAGAGAGGATTGTAATTGACAATGCACCTACTTTAAATCCAAAAAAATGATTAGTTTTTGTCATAAATAGCATATTAAATTGAATCAATCCATTTCATATTATCCTCAAAGGAATGAGCTTGTAGAGTCATCCAACAAGAGTCTAGTGAAGATAATAAAAAAGTTGTTGGAGTATAATAAAATACCTTGGAATACAAAGTTGAAATATGTTTTGTGGGTAGATAGGAAAAGTACTAAATGGGAAATTGGCATGTCATCTTTTCAGTTGGTTTATGGAGATGAGGTGATTTTTCTATCATATTTGGTTTTGCATGTTATGAATCTATTACAGGAACAAGAATATGAACCAAATCACATGCATAGTAGGATTAATCAAATTGTTGAATTGAATGAAATGAGGAATCATGCTTTTGAAAAAGTGCAGGTACATCAAGAAAAGGTTAGGAAGACATTTGGCAGGAAGGTGAAGGAAGAACAATTTAAAATTGATGATTTGGTATTAATGTGGGATGCAACTAAGGAGGAGAAACATGGAAAGTTTGATCACATGTGGAAGGGACTGTATATTATTGCAGCTTCCAGGGGTGATAATTCAATTGTTTTGCAGCATCAAGATGGGGTTCAACTGAAAGGAGGCCCTATTAGTGGAATATTTATGAAGCATTATTTGTCATAATGGTGGAAGGTAATTTTTTGTACCATAGTTGTATATATTTATTCAATTTGAAAGAATCCGTACAGATGGTGAGCTGAAATATTTGAATCGTGAAGAGAAGGCCCTAAGTTATTGAGGGGTTATCATTTTTCCTTAGTTTTCTATACATAAAAAGAAAATAGAGTTTTTGAGTTATACAGGAAATAAAAAAGGCACTGGTCTATGGGTTCTTTCCTACCTCGCAGGGAAGATAGCATCCCCAATTGGATCTGACTGTTAGCACCATTTTTTCTTAGCAGTTGGAAAGGGGAATTTCTTAGGAGAAATAAGGTGGGAGCTGATATTTCTATGATATGACCAACAGATATATCAAAGACGGTTGAAAAGAAATGGAAAGGGGCTATTTCTAAGCTTAAGGACCGTACATTTTGAAAAATCATGGCTTAATCATTAGAAATAGGTTTGAATTAAAAATATGCACTTTGGTTATCTTGTGATAAGATATGATGGTGTATATATGTAGTTGAGAGGATCCAAGGCCATAATTAAATCCATTGGATAAAGTTGCACAAGAAAAGAAATGTTGGAGGCTAGCGAAAAGAATTAAAAGGAAGAAAAAATCAATAGTTAGATAAAAAGGGGTATGCATATCTATGGTCATAAGGATTCCACTGATAGAAATAACATGGAGGAATGGAATTTTCCAATTAGCAGAAAAAGTTACATCCCACATAAATCAACGACGGAGACAAGATGTGAAAAATGATCAACGGTCCAGAGGTATTCCTTTGGGTGAACATGCAAGGGGAAAATAAATTTGGAAATAAGTGGAAAGTGGTACAAGTTGCATATATCAATGGTTAATATTGAGGATCAATCAAGATCGACATTTGATATTCATTTCACTGAGTGAAGATGCAGGGATAAAGAAATTTTTGGAATCAGCGGAATTGATTAAACAACCCGCATGATCAAGGGTGTAGATTTGATGGAAATAAGATTTATGGTCCAAAATCATTCCTCTGAATTAACATGCATGGATATAATCACAGGGAGCCCCAATGGAATTGGTTAAAGAGGAAAGAAAATAAAAGGCTAAGATTGATTGTGATCAAGATCTAAGGTGGAGGATGACTTCTCTAGAAGAGGGTGCACAATTTTTGTAAAGCCAAATCTGAGTGGAATGTTAAAGTTAGAAATTGATTGACGGTGGAGATTTATGCAAGATTAAAGCAATGATCAGTTGCTAATATGTTGACGAAAGATGCAGTATTGTTATTATATGAATTGGTGACATTAAATCGAGAAAAATATCTATGTTGGAAATAAAATGAGTAATCATATCTATGGTTGTGGAGAGATCTGTTGTCAAGAGTTACAGGAGGGATAAGATTGGACAATATAGCGGGAATGGAGATGCAATATTAAATAATGATAAATATCAATGGTTCAAAGTGGAAGGAGATCAGATCTACGGGAAGAAATAGATTCCTATGGGAAGTATAACTGAAGGATAACAGAAGATCCCAAGGAATAAAATACTATAAAAGGGAAGCATGTGGATATGGACCATTTGTCTATTTGTGCATTAGAAATCGAGAGATCAGTAATAGTGCGAAAGAAGCCAACTCAAAGAAATTCCAATCCACTTGTCAAGTAACTAGGTAGGCCATTTTTCTCCCACTAAAGATTATTTAAGATGGGTAGTGTAGAGGGAGTAGAATCTCAATCCTTGGAGTACCAAAAGATTGAAGAGGTTTTTAAGGATAACGATAGTGAGGTTTTTTATACATTACTGTTAGTTGGTTAAGTATATCAATTAAAATATAATTTGAAAGTACTTAAGGACCAAGGTACAGATATCAATGGTGTCTATAGGTCTTATTTCCAGTTTTTCTACATAGAACAAACCCTAGGTTTTCCTGAGTTTTTTAACTGGTGTGCTTATAATTACTCTTCTTCTGAGAGAGTAATTATGGACATGGCCAAGTCCAAAATCATATGTCTTTTCAGATCGTTGGTCATTCGAGATACCTTTGTTGTTCCTAATGCATTCACTTGGGTCTATGAATATTTTAATGAACAAATTATGGTTCATTCATTCAGAGAAGCAACTGTTAATGAAAAACAATCCTTTTTTACTACATGTTTCAAACCTAACATGTCTTTACAGAATCAGGCTTTCCCTGTGGATACAAATCTATTCAATTATGAAACCAGTCAGTTATTTCCCTCATGAGTCAATTTTTAGTTCTAAACACTGACAGATATGTCATTGAATTACTGATGAGTCTCATGTTTAAATTCAGTACTAGTCCTTCATAATTAGCCTAGTCAAGTTAGTTTATTTTCCTTAAATATGATAAATTCCTTGTGTTATAGATAATTTTAACACACATGGTTGATCACACATTTATGGCATTCCATGTCCCTCTACGTACTCTTTACACCCCATGGACTGATATTATACTTTGATGTTTCCAAGTTCATCCCTAAAAACACATGTTTATTGTTGTATGCAACTTTTAATCCCATACTCGCGTGTACACGTGACTTTTTACCTCAAACCCACATACATCGAGATGTGTGCATAAATCCAAATATTTTTGGAGTTTTCCTTCGTATGTGTATGAACCACTTGAATCTTGGCCTTACATATTCCTCACGATCGCTTGGATTTGACCCTCCATTACCCCTTTGGAGTGCTATATAAGGAACCCCTTGGATACAGTGAAGGGGAGGAATTGAAGAGCAACGAAACTATAGTCCATTTTTTCCATAGCTTACATATACTTGAGTCTGCATCCCTTTGTCCCTTTGGAGCACTTTGTGTTCCTCCCAATCCTACCTTTGCTTGTGAGCTTGCTATCGAGAGATGGAGGAGAGGTGGTGGAGGCCCAGGTGGAGGACTCGATTTCTCTGTTTTACAAACGTGCCAACAGAGGTTTTCACTTGTGTAATCTCTAATTTGATTAATAGAAATATATTTTCAGTGAATTTGAATGAATATTGAATCCATGGATATGTTTAATTGCTTATACATTGTTGATTATATATGCTAGAGTATATATAATACCATATTATATAGCATGCTTGTCTTGTGTGTTGTTGTTGAGAGAAAATTGCTAGTGCAAGTGGGATCGAAAGAATCTCAATAGGGATCTACTTCAACCATCCAGAATAAGGTATGATTCGAGGTCCCTTAGTGTTATATGTTTTGTTTCTCTTGCATATTGAGAAGGGATTGATTTCTAGTGTCTAGGTGTCTGTTGTGGTACACCCCAAGCCATAGTAAGCTTCTCTCCATAACCAAATTGGCCACTCCACTGGGGAGGTTCCTAGTTGTTTCTCTTGGGGGGTTTTTGGTATTCAATGTACTTGAATTGCTCTAATTTTTCTGCTTCTACGTCGGGTCTAGGGGCATGTTTTCCCAGTAGGGTCCTGAAGGAGTAAATTTTGTCTCAGATGGTCTATTTTCCTTAATTTTCTTCCTTTTTCTTCCTGTACACGGGTTTAGCTTTCACAGTCGCGTATACATGCAGGTTTTACTTGAATAGTCACATACGTATGATGATTTACTAAGAACAGTCATGTATACCTTGGTTTTGAGCCCTAGTGGGAGGATTAAGTTTTGCTAGGTGAGTTTGGATGATTGCTGAGTCTTCTTGGATGCTTCTGGAGTATGTATACACCCTCTGTTTCTGACCAAAGACTATTTTTAGTTTGATTTTTAGAGATTTTCTTGTCATTCATTTTCTACTTTTTGTTTTGAGATTAGTGCATTAGGTCTATTTTACCTTGGTTCTTTGCTTGGTTGTTGTTTGTGAGAGGTTTCATAGTCTGAGGGTTGTATAGTCATCTTTTTTCTTTTGTATCTCATTTAATTCAAAAATTCAAAAATACTTTTATTTTTGCATAGTTATGCATTGCTTGCATTTTGCATTAGCACAGTACTTGTATTAGGTTTACTTGGTGGATTCTAGTCATTTTTTCATATAGGAATGATTGCACTTACATTTGAAGGACAAATTTTGCACTTCACATGGTAGAATACCCTGTTTTCCATTCTACACAGTGCATTTGCATTGCTTGTTAGGTGTGCATTTTACTTCATGTTGTGTCATAACACCATAAGTTGCACGACCATTACCCTTTGAGTAATCACATCCAAATAAAATCAACACTTAATAAAATGAATTACACTCTTTTATTTTTTAGGGTGCATCAACACGATTAGGTTTTAGGGTCTTGGAATAGTTCATTGTAAGTTAATTATCCAATACCATTAAACAAAACAATTAGGTGTCTATCCAGGCGAGAGTGTGAAACCCTTGGTATAATTAGTGTTTCTCAGGGTGCTCCTCTTACACAGGATTTAAGCACGAGGAAGTGCACTCGATTGTGATTGGGATGACCCCTAGTCACTTTCTCTGAGCACCGAAGATATTTTTGGGATTGTATTCATATCTGGGGGACTTTGAGGTATTGACTGGTGCACCCCTGGGGTACCGATTGTGCTTTCAGGATTCAGGATTTTTTACCCTTCCCATATGGTCTATCCCACTTACGATTATCCACCTGAGCATTGGTTATATTTAGGTGACCTTATTTTCCTTACCTAGGTTATCAAGGGGGTATTTACAGAGGTTATTCTGTAAGTGTCCTGGCTAGGTAGGGGTTGGACAGCACAGCCACTGTATGCGTTGAAGTTGAGGGCCACTATAATTGGTTATGAACCTTCAATTTTTGTGTATGGGAGTCTCAAGCCTATCCTAGGTGAGAATACATGCTTCATTCGGGAGCTCACTTATGCTACCCTTGGTTTTCTTATTGTTTAGCTTTATATTTTCTTAGGTGTATGCTCTGTGCATGCTATTCTGCTTAGGGTTTTGTAGATAGATTGAGTCTTTTATTTTGTTGAGTCATTATGGATCTGAGAGAGGCTTCTCTTCACTCTCGTCGTTTAGCAGGTATTTCACCTTCTACATCTCCTCCTCCCTTGGTAGAGAGAACCAGACAGCCCGAGAGGACTAGTCATCACTTTAATTCACACAGAGAACTCACCATGACTCATCATGTGTCTGAGATCTTGGAGCTTCCCCCTTCCCTATCTCTGGCAGTGAAAGTTCAACCTTCAAGCACATATGGAACTCCGCCTGAGTCTTTTCCTTATGGGGCTGGACCATCACAAGATGATTTATCACAGTTTTCTGATTACATTAGCTCCTATTGGTTATACTATCCGGGTGAAGAGACTCACCATGCACCCACCAGCACTAGCCACATTAGATATGGCATGCCTGATATTCATGATCTCAGTCTGGTACCTCATGTTGAACCGGTTGGTGACCCTGGTACTGCTCCTAGGGGCACTTTCATTCCTTTCCATGTGGAAATGTTTGGTGATAGTAGTCACATTGCACCATCCACTCCAATGGTGGAAATTCCTTCACACACACAGCCCAAACCTAGCACTAGTGTTCCTATTTGCGGACCTCAACCAAGACATGTGAATATTGGGGGTACAAGATATATTCCTTCACATATTCCATCGTCTTCTCAACCTATTCCTTCAAATGAATTTTTGACACATCCTCTTCCTAACTCAAGTGGTCCTTCGGGCTGGAGTTTGACTGTAAGCCATGTTTTTCCTGCATCTACTAACACTATAGTATCACAAGACCAAGTGCCTCCTTATGTGTCAGTAGGTCATGTACCTTCTTCTAGATTGTATCATGGAGTATATCATTGACCATCTCATGGTCCAGCTCACAAAGCTTCCCATATACCTACGTATGGAACATCTTATGGACCATCTCATGGTCCATCTTATGGAACATCTTGTTGACCATTTCATGGTACAGACTATGGAGCTTCCCATGGACCTTCTTATGGACAGTATTACGGAAAACACTATAAACCATATGGGTATGGGTATGAAAAACCCACTTAGTCTTCTAACTATGGCTTTGTAGCACCTCATAATCAAGGTACTCTGCATTACAATGCTTCCAAGCATCCCTTCATGGGTCATATGGGAGGATTTTAGTATCCCACTGGTGAAGGCCATGGTGTGTATAAAAATCAATCTTATTCAAACCAGTCCTATCAGGGAGCATGGAATCAACTAGCTCAACCTAGGATCCCTTTCCTTGTGACCTTGAACCCACATGATTTCTTGAGATTGATGAATGATCCTGCGCCTCATGGTCCGGCATGGACGGCGGTCCCTACCAAGATTCCTTCGCACATTCCTAAGTTTGAAGGT
Organism: Pseudotsuga menziesii; assembly: GCA_001517045.1. NCBI lineage: Eukaryota > Viridiplantae > Streptophyta > Pinopsida > Pinales > Pinaceae > Pseudotsuga > Pseudotsuga menziesii. The sequence continues at coordinate 974,639 of LPNX010185971.1, read as the reverse complement.
AAGGCTAGTGAAGACCCTGGTGAGCATGTCACAACCTTCCACCTTTGGTTCTGTTCTAATTCCTTAACCGATGATTCCCTTCATTTGAGGCCATTTCAATGCACCCTCATGAATCCTGTGGTGAAATGGTGTATAGAGTTACTAAGGGGGACCTATACTACATTTGATGACCTTTCCATGACTGTTCTTAATCATTTCCAGCTACCCGTACGTTATGACGTCAGTACCGAACTCTTGTTGACCTTCCAGAAAGATAAAGCCATGCATATTTCAGATCATATTCAAGAGTGGCATAGACATAAATGATTAATTAAATTATTTTCATCAATAGAGTTTATTCTAGGCTGGTTCCTCAAGTCATTGTTACCTTATATCATGAAGGATGTTTCCACATCCGGAGTTCAAAATGAGGACCAAGCTATTTTTAGGGATCAAGAGTTGGATTTGATCTATGCTCAGTTTGGACTCTTGTATGATACTATCCCAAATGCTCCAAGATCCAATTTCGACCCCAATATTAAACATGGGCCACATGTCATTGGTATTGTTGGCTCCACATGTACCAAACTTGCAGACTTAGTTATGAAACAAGTGATCTAGTTATGGCTTAACTAGCCAGCATCGGGACAATCCATGGCTTTGTCTTAACCTACCCAATCGGTGAGTGTTATTTTAGTGCAAACGTCGAACCCGAAAGGCAACCAAAATCCTAGAAGGAATAAAAAGAAAGGAAAAAATAATCATAAGGGTGGGAATAAAAATGAAAATGGTAATAATAATGACAAAAAAATGAACAATGTCGGGGGGGACAAGAAGCATAAGCGTAAGGTGAAGTTTCTTTGTAAGTTGTGTAAGGACAATCACCTCACTCACTTATGCTGTCGTATGGAGGATGCCTCAAAGTTCATAGTACAAGGCCCAGTTTTGTTTACTAATCCTTTACCTAATAATCAAAATATGAACTCGAGGATCGTCGATCCTGGTTGTGTGTTTGGTGGAACTCAATACCCACCGGAGGATGCTAATGGTCACGGTTGTATCAACATTGTGAATGCTACAAATGTTGTGACACGTGAGAAAGACTATGGTTCATCACAATATGAACTTGGGAAAGAACCTACTCCACCTAAGAGTTATTTGCGAATTGAAAAGCCTTCGGATAAACTTGAAGCTCTGCCTCCATTCCTAAGGGAGTATTGAAGTGCTCGGGGCACAATCCTAATGCTCTAGCCACCCAGAACTATCTAATTGTCAAGGATTTGGGCTAGAATCCTTGTGCAATTTCTGCATTAGAAGTGCTTCAGACTTGTCCTTTACAGAGAAAGGCCTTGTTGTCTGCTCTTGGGGTTAGTGATGATATATCTTCTTCCATGATGAAATTTGAAACTGATGGAATCTAGCCTCTCTTTCCTTACTGCATGTCTCTTTTGATTCATTTAGAGTGTCTCACAACACCATCATGCATATTGTTATTGATGAAGGCGCTACCACTTGCGTGATGTATTTGACTTGTTGGAAGGGCTTAGGTTCTCCAACATTGTCTCAGTATGCCAACATGTTGACTTATTTTGATGGACGATCGTTTCAGCTGCACGGTATACTTCCTTCTCTAGAGGTCCAATTGGGAGGGAAGACTATCGCAATCAAGGTCGATGTGGTTGATGTGCCCCTTGACTACAATATTTTGCTAGGTAGGAACTGGATGTACAATATGCAAGTTGTAGCCTCTTCCCTATTCCAAGTGGTTTATTTTTCGTTGAATGGAAATATTGTTACTATTGATCAAATATATTTCCAGAATCCGAGTGTAAATTCATCATCAAGATCTTCTATCCCGATTATCAATCATTCTCAGCCGACAACTGAGAATGTGGGGGCAGGTATGTATCCTTCTCTCATGGGAACCTTTAGTTGTTCTGTGCTCATTCTTATGATTGGATCTAGTCTTGGTGGGGCTTCATCCTCATCAAATTCGGTATCCTTTCGCACTACTCATATGGAGGATCCTTGGATTCTTCCTTCACTGAGTACTTCGAGTATGCCTATCGAGACAAATGTGTCATTTACTACAACAATGGTGGTGTATCAAGTGAATCTTGATCATGTTGTAGAAACTAGTACTTCCTCTTTGTGGACGGAGGAGGAGGACCCTTATGTGCTTCATGCATGGGCAGTAGAGTCATCTCACCGTCAAGACTCCCTTGATGATTTTTTTCTGTCAGATGAAGCTATTCTTGAGACCATGTATGGGATTGAACAACCTTGGGAAGAGTTGCACCATAGATCGTATTTCCTTCCTAAGCTTGATCATTTAGAGGTTTATGAATTTAGGGAAATTCTAAGCGAGAAAATTGGTATCCCCATGGTCCCATTAAGCTCTCCTAGTCATATTTCTAAAGGGAACATGGATAACCTGTCACCAATGATTCCTATCAACATTTCTCGTGACCCTGGTGAGATTGAGTACACCCAGCGGTTTAAATAATTTTGATATATGTTCACTTGGTTGGATCATGGACTGTCAGGAATTGTCCCCCGCATGGTTGAATGTGGCATTAGGGCTTATCCATATGTTAGACCCATTTGACTAGTTGATCATGGGGGCACAGCCTTGGCAGAGCCTGGAGATGGGCTCTAGCCTAAAAAATACTATCCATGATCTTCATCCAGGGATTATTTTTGTATATTTTTGTATAGTTAGGTTTTATTGTGGTGATCAGGCTTCTTGATTAGCTTTCACTTGTTATTGCAGATGTCGATGGAGTATTTTGTTTACATAGGATTCGCTGATGGTGCTAGTCACCACACTCAAAACTCAACTTCAGCTGCTTGGGTAATCTATACTCCTACAGCTCAAGTATTGTCTTTAGGAGGCATATGTTTATAGCCTTCATCAAACAATGTTGCTGAATATAGTGTCGTTATTGAGTTATTGTGTGATGCCATTTCGCACAGTGTTCATTCTCTTGAGGTACGTCTTGATTCGTAGTTAGTGGTTTCACAACTTAATGGCTTGTATTGTTTAAGGGATCCGACATTATTACGAAGATTCTTGCGTGTTAAATTGCTAGAACAAAAATTTGAGTGTATAACATACATTCATGTTCCAAGAAATTTTAATCATGTTGCTGATTCATATGCTAACTATGTAGTAGATTGGCATTTGTTTCACAGACCATAAGAATTTCACAAACACATTTTACACATGTAAATAGAATAATAATCAATCATCATAAATATTTTTCGTTAAGTTCAAAAAAGGTGACATCATAATACATAAGTGTCATATACAAAATTAGGGATTTTGAGCCATCAAAATATACTACATGGTCATACAAATAATATACACCTAGGTCTCTAAGCCTGAGGTGGAGGAGGGTGTTGATCATGGTAGCACATCACGGCTCTAGCTAGTCGATGAAACAATCAAACCCATGCTCATGGTACTCCAACCACCTAGCGCTGCATGGCCTCAGGAAAGTCCTCGACTTGCACCATGGGTACTCTCTATGTCAATCAAACAAAGTTCATGTGAATGATTTGGAGCGTCTACTCCGCATCTACACCCATGATCTCAACACCTCTTCCCCCTCCATCGATGACGAGGAAATCCATATGGCCATCGCGGTCCTACATCTACATATAGATGACAGGGTGTCACTATGTGTCGTCACACCAAAAACATGTCTTTTGATTTTATATATCAAAAAACACACAAAAAAAATTAAAAAATTAAAAAGTGGGTTTGGGATTCGTTACCTATGTCTCCATAAGCCACTCCTAGTGGTAGGGGCATATCTGGATCTCCACGGAAGTTTATCCCTACATAGGGGTAGTCGTCTATGGTGATGACCTGTCTTTACCACCATGGAAAGAACTCTGCTGGGTAGGGGTTAGCCACCCTTCCACCTCCCAGTCTACACATGACATTCTCCCAGCGTTGCTCGGCTGGATCTCAGACTCCATGTGAAGCAATGTCTACTCTAGGGTTTATCCCTGACACCCTCTCAAAAAAGAATGTGCTCAGTATGCTTCCAAACTCAAAGTTACGCACCCTACCCATATTGCATTCATTGAGCTGTTTTTTCATGTTTCTCAGTAGCATATTACTCCATTCATATATCATGGGTCACATACACTCTACTGCATAGAACATCAATGGCCTTGAGGCCTGGTGGAGTGATGCCAAACCTGTGATCCTACCTAGTGCCAATAGTATGGCTTTCAGCCCCAGAATCTAAATCACGTTTGTCGCGATTTGACTCCCAACCTTCTCTGTATTGAGAAGGTAGTACACAACTATGTATTCATCTATAGTCATCCCGTCTCCTGGCCCACAAGATCGTAGGTTCACCGCCTCTCCTCATCGAGACAAACTTGTGATGAAATATATGTCCTCAACCTTAATGCTGAGTGACATCCCATCTATCTTAAAGGTTTCAGACTATGGATCCTAGTAATATACCAGTAGCTACAGTAGTCTTGGCTTTTCCCTCAAGCTTCCAAGACACCAAAACTTGTATAGCCCGCATGCCCATAATGCTTGTTGAGCCATGAGGTCATCCTGAACAGCTTCCTCAAAATCACCATGTTCCATCTCTCTCCACTCTAGTACCATCCTGCACAAAACCATAATTTTTTATCATTATTTTCCCATCAAAATCATGTTCACGTCCCTATATGTGATTATCTACAAAGAAACCATGTATGTATGCAGTTTTCATGGCATTTTTGTGCGTATGGTCAGCCCTATACTTGGAAAAGTAGCCGATATTTGCGTGGGCTAAAACGCTCAAGTTGGGATGTCCTAAAAAATTAATTTGACCATGAAAATTTAAAACTTTTTCATTAAAATGAAAGAGAGGGGAAAGGGAATTTACCTCGATCAAATGTGGAGGGATTCTGTTGGACGATGCTCCCGGAATTTGCTTCTAAAGTTCTGGACTCAAATGCACTATGGTGGGTAAAAATTCAAAATGGTATGAATTTTTTTTATTTTTCACTATTTTATAGAAATTTTTTGAAATTCTTACCCACTTTCTATAGTTTTGACCATTTTTACCGTTTTGGACCATTTGAACTGATTTGATGTTGTAGGAGCCCGTTTTGAGTGGGTTTTGACCGTGTCTTTGACCCGTTCATGCCTATTTCAAGTATTATGTCTAAACTGGCATATAGGTTAGGTTTTCACATCCACTTGCATTTTTCATATCCTTATGACCGTTTCATCTTAACCCTAGGTACGAACCCATTCCATCTTGTCATGAAACCTTCTTGCTACTTTTAGAAGTGTCATTATGCGAATGGTAGAGCTTTCCCATACATGGGTACCCTATTGAGATCATGTATTGCATTTGGTTCCCATGCCAACATTTCTCCTTTAGGGTGTGGCAGTCCTTTGTATAGTATCACCATGACTTTGAGAAAGAGCTTCATACTCCTCTTGAACTTTATACTGGCCATTCCCCCAAGACTCCCTTGTATATGTGAAGTTGTGATTGCATTATCATGAGTTTTAATTTCCTTATTGAGCATTATGCCAGATTCCCTGACTTTGATTATCATCCATATAGCCCAAGCTTGTATCATGTCTAGCCAAGAAGATCCTTTTTACATATCGTTTGCTGCTTGATACCCCATTTTTTACTAGGAGGGGACTTTCCCCCGAGTGTCATTATCCTGCACATGTTTCTTTGCATTGATCATAGTTATGTTCCGCTACTTGGAACTAGTTTTATTGTCCCTTGATAGTCGTCTCCTCCTATATTTGTAACTATAAAGAACTTTTATACTTTTTCAAGTTTTCAAAATATTTGGAAAAGTCCAAAAAAAAATGAAAAAACCAAAAAGACAGACAGGAAAAGATGTTATCTTTGGTAGCAGTCGAGTCATGTCGCATTCGAACAGAGCACTGTATATCACATCTGTTGGTTGGGTTATTAGTTTGACTTTAGGAACTGTACTCATTAATTTGAGTTTATATCCACCGACTGGTTAAGCTTCCAGTCCCTATGGAGCCTCTTTTGATGCCTCCTGTGTCACATAGATGTCCCAATTTTCATATCGAGTCCATGCTGCCTGCCTTCAGTCACCATTTTCCTCTATGCTCTTGTTCGAAGGAATTTGAAGCCTGAATCAGACATTCATCAATTGTCTCAACTTTGCATGTCAGTCAGTCTCGATACTGTTACTGGTTCATGCACATCTTGTTCGAGTTCTTCTACATTATATAGCATTGCGGAGTACTTCGTGTTGGTTGACGGGGGATTCCTTAATTCCCTCCTTCAAACGGATTCCATTCCGTCGAATTCAGATCATTTATTCTGGGATAGGAGTCTAGAGTCATTTGAGTGCCTTGATACTTATAGTCATCAATGGTAGGTTCTCTCACCATTGACAGTTTTGGGAATACATCAATTTCCCCTGATCAATGGATTCTTCCAAGTGTTTGAATTCAACACATCTATTCACACTTGTTGGATTGCACTCTAGAACCTTGATTCCCATTTTCATTATTGGTGGGTGATCTCACATCTATTAACGGTATACATCAATGATTGGTAATCAAACGATGGAATACTATGTTTGACCTTGACATCTCTATTCACATAGTATGACATGTACTCGTAGCAGTTTGTGTATAAGACTTTCCAGCTTGGTGGAATTCCACATATGCTACCTCATTGATCGTTCTAGTATTCATGATATTTCAGATCTCGTGATTTGATTCCAATGTTTGTCATAAATCTTCAGCTTTTATGGAGATCTTGATCCATTCTATATATTCATCTTCTATAGAGATCTTGACCCATTTTATATATTCATCATGGATATTCTAATCTATTATATATTGTACATGGAGATGACCACACATGTCACATTTTGTATATCATGCCTATTCATGGCCATTGTACTCTTATGTATCCGGGACTACTCTATGTATTTGCAGTCACATGTAGGGATTGGTTATTGTACTAATCATTGGCTTTTTCTTCCATCTGGTTCTTCATCACTCTATTTCTGGGATGGATTTTATAATGTATTTAGGCCATCATGTTACCCCTTTGACCTCACACATTAGGGGGCATCTGTTATAGTTGATTTTACCACACATGGTTGATCACATGTTTATGGACTTCCCTGTCCCTCTATAGACTATTTAGACCCCATGGACTGATATTATACTTTGATGTTTCCAATTTCATCACTAAAAACACATGTTTATTTTTGTACGCTACTTTTAATCTGATACTCACGTGTACACGCAACTTTTGACCTCAAACCTTTGTACATTGGGATGTGTGCATAAATCCAAATACTTTTGTAGTTTTCCTTCATGTGTGTCCAAACCACTTGACTCTTGGCCTTCCATATGACTTGATATCGCTCAAATTTGACCCTCCATTACTCATTTGGAGTGCTATATAAGGAACCCCTTGGATACATTGAAGGGGAGGAATTGAAGAGTAATGCAACTATAGTCCATTGTTTCCATAGCTTGCATATACTTGAGTCTGCATCCCTTTGTCCCTTTGGATCACTTTGTATTATTCCCAAGATTTCCTTTTCTTGTGATCTTGCCATCAAGAGATGGAGGATTGAGGTGGTCGAGGCCCACGTGGAGGACTCGGTTTCTCTAGCTCATAGACGTGTCGATAGAGGTTGCCACTTGTGTAATATATGATTTGATTAATAGAAATATATTTTCCCATCCAATAATTTGCATTTGAATGAATATTGAATCCATGGATATGTTTAATTTATTATACATTGTTGATTATATATGCTAGAGTAGATATAACACCATATTGTATAGCATGCTTGCCTTGTTTGCTGTTGTTGAGAGAAAATTGCTAGTCCAAGCGGGATTGGAAAATATTCAATGGGGATCTACTTCAACTGTCTGGAATAAGGTATGATTCGAGGTCCCTTAGTGTTAGATGTTTTGTTTCTCTTGCATATTGGGATGGTATTGATTTCTCATGCCTAGCTATTTGTTGCAGTACACTCCAAGCCATAGGAAGTTTCTCTCTGTAACACCTAGTTGAGAGCATCCACTCACAGCTAGTGAATTTCCACAACACGAGATTATTCAGATTCCAGTCATATTTAGTAAATATGTTCTTATTATTTAATGAGGATAGCCTATAGTTTCTAGGGATGGTTCTTACTGATGAAATTAATAGAAGATTTTGTAAATACATGAATTTCCTTAGGTATGAAGTATGCAAAGTATTTTTGTGGCATAAGTTGCCAAGTGTGCTACCTGTCATGAAAGAGTTGTTACAATTTTCACTAGAGAAGAGAATTGGGGATTCGTTCCTTCTAGAAGAGGGTATTGTGATCAAAAGATATGTATTCTTCCATGATCCCTATGTCTTTCCTGATTTTCTCACCCACGGGATCTTTTTGTTAGAACTGATCAGGAAAAAGCTCATTGTTGAAAATGAGGATTTCATCGACTTCAAAAAATCCTTAGAAAGCAAGTTTACTTGGGTAGTTGGCCCTTATATCATCAAGAGAAAGGATACTTTACTTGTGGTGCAGATCCTATTTAAAGAGATGAGGTTCCAAATAGCTCCAACTATTAATTATGATCCTCATCATGTAATATCTATAAGGATGTAGGTTAACAAAAATAAACCATTTGAGCATGAGGAAGTTGAAGACTTAGATGATAATTTCAAGTAAGTATGTGTCCTTAGTCATTGTTAGGGATCATGCTCAAGACACTTTGAACCTAGCACTAGCAACCAAAAACAAGGTAGCAGAAATGAGAATGAATCTAGAGAACATTCATGTACCTGATATGATCCATATCCATAAGCAAATTGGAGAGGTCATTTATAGTGACTTGCTTAAGGCCATCCTTAAAGTATCCATATTACAATCATCCAAGAATAAAGTTGAGATTCAGTTAAGGAAAGAAAGGGTGGAGAACAAAGCTGACCTTCAGCAGATTAAAAAGCTTCATGGAGATTTTCTAACTATTGAAAGTGGAGCAGATAAGGGAGGGGAAACTCAGAAGTTGCACACAGAAAAAGAAAAAACCATCCAAATGCTGAAGAAGAAATTTAATATCTCTTCCACTCATCTCATACAAGATACAGAGCTTTCAGAGCTGGAAAAAGAAAAAGAATATATGAATGATGAGTTGAGCAACCATAAGGCAAAGTTATTAAAGTTTGATGAAGACAAGGGACAATGGGGAAAAAAAGAGTATCATTGACAGAAAATATAAAAACCTTGAAGAAAAACCAGGTAGAATTGGAGAAAGAGGTGAATGAAAATTAAAAAGATCATGAAGTACAAATTGTTACACCTCTTGCACAATCAAGTGCAGAATCCATTGTGCAGGTTATGTCCTAGGTTAGCCTAAGGGATTTAGAATTTGTTGGGATAAAAAATCAGAATAAAAATATAGAAAATGCACCCCTAAAGAAGGGTGAGGAGAGAAAATCTAGGGAAAGTAAGTGTAAATACCTCCTTGATACAAATGAAAAATCGATGAAACAATTAATTGGACAACTACATGTGGAAGGAGATAAACATATCCTTTGGGATATGATTATAGTTGAAGCAACAAAACTCATACCATATATAGACTATATTTTGGATAAAGAAATTGTCATACAGACAAATAGACAGAGTGTTACAGCAGTCAAGGAAGTGTTGAATAAAAATCCCATAGACACTACAAACAACACAATTATTTTCCCAAATGGCTTGAATGAATATGATTTGAAAACGACAAATATCAAGGACATGATTTAAATCATTACATGGGTGAGAAAGGTTGTTGGAAAACACCAAAATCTTGATATTGTACAAGCAAATATCGACATCATGACACATGAAGTTAAATTGTTCATTGATTTGTTTACACCATTGTTAAAAAGGGTTTTACCTTTTTGCTTGGAAGAAAAATGTAAGATTTTTTCTCAAATAGAATAGCATGCTCAGTTGGTAAGGTGTATAATGGATCACAAAAAGTTTGAGGATATGCAGTAGTCCTTGTATGGAAAAAAATTTGTGGAGAAGTTGGATGAATATTTTGAGATTTTGTACACTTTCAGAGCCACTTGTGCTCAGCTATCATAGATGTCATACAAAGACCATGTGGAACTAAGAGTGTTGGCAAAGGAAATGGCCAGCTTGGACCTGTCAATTGTCGACTAGTGGAAGACATTTGAGAAGTATGGAAAGACTAAATACAGGTTGCGTGGATGGATATTTATTGAAGAATTGTCGAAGACCATTTTGAAGACTAGTTAATTAGTATTTTTAGTTTATTTTTAGAACAATTATTAGTTAGGATATCTAAATGAGAAATGTAAAAGGGCATTTATTGCTTATTTTTAGCAGAGTTAGTTATTTAGCTCATGGAGCAATATTTTAAATTTAAGATTTTTTTTATAATAGAACAAGGATTGGAACCCATGAAATTTTTCATTGTAACTAATATTCCTCAGATTAATAAAATTACAGAGCTGAAGCTAGCCTTTGACAGATATTCCTGTGTTGTCTTTATTACAGTCTATGTTTCCTTTCCTTTATGTGCATGTGTTTCCATTTTAAATATTTTATTATGTTTTCTTTCCATGCTGCAATGAGTTTATGATAGTTCAAAATTAATATTCATATGCTCTATTCTATTACTTTTAAGAATTCACAAAACTCTTTCATCTAAAGTTAATGGTGGTTTCATCTTTGTTAGATTCCCACATTAATGGACTATTTCTAATATTCCTCCATATCACTAGATAAAAATCATTTTAACTGTAATGTGATTGCTACCTTGCCTTTGTTAAGTTTCCTATGCAAAAACATTCTAAACATTATTTCCATTTTGACTCCATTCCCAATGTACACTTGTTTAAACCATCAACAATATTAAATTTTATTTCTTGTTTATCTCTCTTTCTTTGTGAAAACAAATATTGAGAGATCCATATTTCTTTCCTAAAGATTGGTTTTGTGGTTACCTTTGGGTTTATCCTTTTACAATGAGGGGTACATTCTGTTGAAATATTGTAACTTCGAAGAATATTCTATATGTATATTTTGTGGTCCCCGATGGTCCTACCAGGAGAACCAATTGTATTAATTTGTACCCCGATGCTTCTAATCGGCAGAACTAATAAGAGTCATGAGGTAGTCCCCTCTAATTGTAAAGGTGGGTCATTAGCACCCCAGTGTGGTTACTTGAGCCTACATGTGTAACTCGAGCCTACATGATTTAACTCGAGCCTACGTGTCGAATGAGTTAGTTAAAGTGAACGGATGAATATAAATAGAGGTGTGGTGCTCCTCATTTGAGACACACACTCTCACTTGTGTAGCGCATTAGTGGAGAAGAGAAGTAGCAGGAAAAGGAGGAGGATCAGGCTTTGATCTCCTTGTTGGTTTTATCTTTTATATTTTTGGGGCATCTATATTGAGGAATCTTTTGCTGGGTTTTTCCCTTTAGGGTTTTCCCAGGATAAATATTTGTGTTCCTTTTGTATGGTTCTTCTTGTCTATCTTTCAGTGATCATGTTTATATGCTTTTGTTATGAAAATGAAATGAAATACCGATGTCTTAGCTAAGCATATGAAAAAATTAACATGGTATCAGAGCCACCCTGAAAGAAGGAATTGTGCAGCTACAAAATATAGGGATGCTTACTTTTTGGTTCTCTCTCCACAATCTATCAGAAAAATAAGGCTAGGCTGACTCTCCATTGAAGGGCGCATCTTTCTGTCGAAGCGGAATTTGATTCCAAGCATTTTCAGTTTTCGATGCAGGAAATTAGGCCTCCTTGCAGAAGAGGAATTTTTGAGTGAGCCCAGCATAGGATTTCTCTCCTAATCAAAATCAAAGTTTAGATACCTGTATCAATTTTTTTGGTTGGGTGAAACTCTGAGAAAGTCAAACCCTAGTTTGATCCCGAGCTAGGAAAACCCTAAATACTAAAACTGCTAAGTTTTGGTACATTCGCTATATCCCACGATTGGAGAAGTTTCAGGAGCTGAAAATTGCAGAGACCGAAGCCTAAATCCTTATGTACACTGTATCCAAAATTCAGCCTCATATTCTCTATATTCGGGGATATATGATCCCTCCAAGTTAGGGTTCCAGCCTCTTCCAGAATTCATCCCTAAATAGGACACCTGGGGATAATTACAATATCTTGGGCTACATAGGTCCAAATGAAATTCCTGAAGATGTTCCAGAAAGGGCATGGAATTTAATTCTCATGGTCCGAATTTTAGACTTAGAATATGAAACAGTGACACGTGGAAATCCATACAACTTCTCTGTTCAAAACAGTCCTACAACAAGGAACCTTGGGAAAAGGATCATAAATACCAATTGATGAAACAAATTCTGATGAAACTTGTGGTGTTGGATCAGGGACATGCGAGGTTACCTCAATGAGAAATTTCAAATATAGAGGAGAAGTAATTTTGGAGATATCACAGAAACAGTGACAGGAATTTCTGTAGAATAAATTGGAAAACTAGGGATTCCTGTTCCCGGAGCTTCCCTCCACTGTTTTCAGAAAAGGAGTACATTGGACAGATCCATTTGAAGAGATCTATATTTCTATCCAATCAGATCTGAAATATTCTAAGTTTTGAAAATGAGGGTTTCTATGGCAAACCCTAGATCAGCTAGCTCCGGAACCAAAACAGACACCTCAAATCAGTAAGATCTAATCCTTTGTTATTTTCATTTGAGGTTCTCATTTCAAAAAGATCTATCACATCATCTTGATGATAAGCTTGGTGAAGTTGAAAAATTCCAAGCATGGAAGTATTTGATCTCTCTGAAGAAAATGAATTTGACACATTCATTAGTAGAGAGGTTCCAGTTCCAGAAGGAGATGAGGCTCAAAGCCTTACACAAGAAGAACTTGATCAAGGCCAAGAAGATCATTGTTGATTCAATCACGGATCAACTTGTACCACAAGTGTCTTCTCTAAAGACATCGAAGATGTTTGATTCCTCGATCAAGCTATTTTAAGATAAGAACATAAATCAGAAGATGGCTTTAAGAAAATAGTTGAAGAATGTGAAGATCCAGAATGTAGAACAACTTGAAGCGGTAGAAGAAGAAGTGGAGAGTGCAGAAGTGGTGATAGCCACCTTGAATGGCCTCCCAGGATCATGGGATTCATTCATGAGAGGAATGTGTGCCAGATGAAAGTGATTACTTTTAGTTGACTCTGGGAAGAAGAAGAATCTCGACTCATAAAAAGAGAAGAAGAAGATGGGAGCAATTGAAGATCAACCTCTCACCATTCAAAGAAGATCCCTCAAGCGATGAGGAATGTAAAGAACTCAATTCTTGAAGAACCTATTATCCATCTTATCATTTGGATAAGAAATGATGATGTCATGAATGAAGAAGATGATGAAGTGGAAGGATCAAGAAGGATTATACCCATGAAACGAATAAAAGATAAGTATTCAATTGTCATTTCATGATATTGTTTTGTTACGCATTTGTTTATATTCAGTTGATGTATTATGCATGATAGGATGTTTGCATTAATGACAGTATACTACTAATATGCATGTGATGGGTAAGTAGCTCATGGTGCTATACAACACTCCATTGCTACTTATCTAGAATGAAACCTCTTTGCTGACATATTGGATTAGTGCACAATATCAATGATGTCATGGTAGATATGGATGAATGTTGTATTGATTAAACAATTGCATGATGCATAAGAATTTGTCACTATGCATATGTTTTATGAAATAGTTCTAACCATGCAACTGGTGCATTTGAATTGTAGTAAATGTCCTGTACAACCTCCTACAAGAAAACAAGGATGAGACTTGTTCCGAAGAACAAGTGATGACAATTCAAGATTCACTCCAATAAACATGAATCTGAAGCTCCCAGGGTCAAAGACACCATGATGGAAGAAAGAGCTTTAGGGAGCCGTAGATCCACCTCGAAGGATGAATACCACCATGGGTACGAGAGATAACTCAAGATGAAGAAAAGAATGCTATGAAAGAAGCTATGATCAAATAATAACAGTTGATCATGGGGAATGATGTATACGATATGATTTTGAGACATAACAGGAAGTACGTAGTATCTTCCATATGGATCTACAAGAACAAGTGTACAAAGCAAGTTTCATGATTTGCCTCAGAAAGAATAGACTATGACATGACATACTCTATTGACTAGTATATATCAAGCATAGAACCACCTGTATAGAATGAAGAGGGAAGATGATACTCCACTTCAGGGGGAGTGACTACAAAAGACATCTGAGTTTGACATGGTACGACATGATGGACAGCTTCCTCATGGATCGAGACTTTACCAAGAGTAAAGTGGGTTCCAACCTTCAAGGTTGAATGCAAAAGACTAGGATATGTTGATGACCTGACAAGACGAACTCATGGAAGATGTTATGATGAAAGAATACTAGAATTGGGATATAGTACTCAAACCAGAAAACAAGAATGTGGTATCTTCAAAATGGATTTGCAAGATAAATTATGTTGTTGATAGAAGTAAGGAAAGACTTGTGGCTAGAGGTTTCTATCAGAAAGAGGGAATTAATTCTGAAGAGATAGTTACTCCAGGAAGCAAGGTACACTTCCTTCAGAGCTATCATGGTAGTTTATTCCATGATGAAGTAAATACAAGCCTTCCTCAATGGTATGATTGAGAAAGAGTTTTACATCGAATAGTCACGAGGATTTGAAGTTGAAGACAGATGGAATCAAGTATTTAAGTTGAAGAAGGCCCTCTATGGCCTGAAGCAAGCTCCCAAATCTTGGTGCGGAAGAATAGATAGTTTCCTGATGAGCATGGGTTTTGCCAACAGCAAAGTCGATCCTAACCTTTACTACAAGGCTGTAGAAGATGAACCTATCATCTTGTTATTATATGTGGATGACTTAATCTTGACAGGGAATGAGAAACATATTATGAAAAGCAAGAAGAAACTAGTAGAAGAATTTGAGATGAAAGACCTTGGGTTAATGCATTATTCCTGGGTCTGGAAGTATGGCAAAGTTTAGAATGAATCTTTCTCAACCAGGGAAAGTATGCGGTAGAGATATTGAAGAGATTCGATATGTTGGAATGCAAAGTCATGGCCACACCCATGGACTCCAACTTGAAGCTGTTAGCTGATGACTCATTAGAGTTAGTGGATGTGACTCATTACAGACCGATCATTGGGTCATTGATGTACTTAAAAAATTCCAGACCAGACATTTGTTTTGCTGTGAACACCTTAAGTCAATATCTTGTTCAACCAAGATGGGTTCACCTAGTAGCTGCAAAACATGTGATGAGATATCTGAAAGGGACTATAGACTTTGGTTTATACTATGATGGTAGCCATGAGTATAGAATGTATGGCTACACAGATGCAGATTGGGCTAGAAGTATCTCAGACAGGAAAAGCACATCATGTAGATGCTTTTGGGTCTGCTATGAGTTCATGGTTTAGAAGGAAACAGTCTAGTGTTTCTATTAGCACGGCTAAAGGAGAATACATAGCAGATTGCTCTGCTAAGTTGTGAAGTCATATGGCTTCAAAAGCTGATATCAAGTCTCTTTGACCTGAAGATGGATACTACAATGATTCTATGAGATAACCAGATTTGTGATGATAGAGAACCTTGTGTTCGTTGTAACACATAGAAATCCAGTATTTCTACGTATGAGATAAGATGCAGATAATGATGTTTCAGTATTCCCATACTAAAGATATAGATGAGGTTTCAATATTTACATATTGTAGATGCAGATGATGGTGATTCCGTATTTCTATATTGTATATAGAGATGATGATGCTTTCAGTATTTCTATACTATAGATGATGATTCTTTCAGTATTCACATACTAGAGATATAGATGGTGATAGTTCAGTATTCACATACTGAAGATGTGGATGATGATGGTTTAGATGATGATGTGTTGATGAAGCCTCTATCTCGAGTAAATTTCGAACACTTTCGAGACAAGCTTGGTGTAGTTTGAAAGAACCTTCCTTGAAAGGGGGAGTAGTGATGTTGCAGTGGGATTGTATCATCCTTGGGAATATTCCCTAAAGTGATCCGGTGGCCTCTGTCCTTGAGAATGAAGAGGGATTGTATTATCCCGGGACATCTGTCCAAAAGTGATCCGGTGACCTCGGTCCTCGAGAATGAAGAGGGGTTGTATCATCATGGGACATTTGTCCAAAATAGATCCGGTGACTTCGGTCTTCGTGAATGTGGTGGGATTGCATAATCCCTGAACTTCGGTTCAAAATGTATCTGTAGGTCTCGGACCCCATGAATGTGGTAGGATTGCATCATCCCTGAACTTCAGTTCAAAATGTATCCAAAGGTCTCGCCCTCCATGAAAGTGGTGGATTGCATCATCCCTGAACCTCGGTTCAAAATGTATCCAAAGGTCTCGGCCCCCGTGAAAGTGGTGGATTGCATCATCCTTGAACCTCAGTTCAAAATGTATCCGGAGGTCTTGGCCCCCGTGAAAGTGGTGGATTGCATCATCCCTGAACCTCGGTTCAAAATGTATCCGAAGATATCGGTCCTTCTGAATGTGGTAGGATTGTATCATCCTTGAACTTCGGTTTAGAATGGATCTGGTGACTTCAGTACTCGAGAACGTGTGTTGATCTTGTAATTCCTAGAGGAAGGATTGTCTCAGTTCCACATCTGTGTTGATCCCGTAATTCCAAAAGGAAGGATCGTTAGTAACTCCGTAAAGACCTAAATCCCGTAATTATGAAAGGAAGGATCATTGAATTGATCCCGTAATTCCAATAGGAAGGATTGTCTGAGTTCCACAGATGTGTTGATCCCGTAATTCCAATAGGAAGGATTGTCTGAGTTCCACATCTATGTTGATCCCGTAATTCTGAAAGGAAGGATCGTTAGTAACTTCGTAAAGACCTAAATCCCATAATTCCGAAAGGAAGGATCATTGAATTGATCCCTTATTTCCAATAGGAAGGATTGTCTGAGTTGCACAGATGTTTTGATCCCGTAATTCCAATAGGAAGGATTGTCTGAGTTCCACAAATGTGTTGATCTCGTAATTTCGAAAGGAAGGATTGTTAGTAACTCCGTAATTCCAAAAGGAAGGATTGTTAGTAACTCTGTAAAGACCTAAGTCCCATAATTCCGAAAGGAAGGATCATTGGTAACTCCGTAAAGACCTAAATCCCGTAATTCCGAAAGGAAGGATCATGTTGATGTTTTGATGATGTTGATGTTTTGATGATAATGATGTTTTCATGATGATGATGTTTTTATGATGATGATGACGTACTAATCGAAAGATCAGTGTATGATGATGATGATGTATTGATCAAAACATCAGAGTATGATGATGATTACGATGTACTAATCGAAAGATCAAAGTGTGATGATGATGATGTACTAATCGAAAGATCAGAGTATGATGATGATGATGTACTAATCAGAGTATGACGATGATGATGTACTGATCGAAAGATCAGAGTATGATGATGATAACGTACTGATCAAATGATTAGTATGTGATGATAACGACGTACTGATCAAAAGGAAAGATAAGTATTCAATTGTCATTTCATTATATTTTTTTGTTATGCATTTGTTTATATTCAGTTGATGTATTATGCATGATAGGATGTTTACATTAATGACAGTATACTACTAATATGCATGTGATGGGTAAGTAGCTCATGGTGCTATACAACACTCCATTGCTACTTATCTAGAATGAAAACTCTTTGCTGACATATTGGATTAGTGCATAATATCAATGATGTCATGGTAGATATGGATGAATGTTGTATTGATTAAACAATTGCATGATGCATAAGAATTTGTCGCTATGCATATGTTTTATGAAATATTTCTAACCATGCAACTGGTGCATTTGAATTGTAGGAAATGTCCTGTACAACCTCCTACAAGAAAAAAAGGATGAGACTTGTTCCGAAGAACAAGTGATGACAATTCAAGATTCACTCCAATAAACATGAATCTGAAGCTCCCAGGGTCAAAGACACCATGACGGAAGAAATAGCTTTAGGGAGCCGTAGATCCACCTCGAAGGATGAAGACCACCATGGGTACAAGAGATAACTCAATATGAAGAAAAGAATTCTATGAAAGAAGCTATGATCAAATAATAACAGTTGATCATGGGGAATGATGCATACGATATGATTTTGAGACATAACAGGAATTATGTAGTATCTTCCATATGGATCTACAAGAACAAGTGTACAAAGAAAGGTTTGTGATTTGCCTCAGAAAGAATAGACTATGACATGACATACTCTATTGATCAGTATATATCAAGCATAGAACCACCTGTATAGAATTAAGAGGGAAGATGATACTCCACTTCAGGGGGAGTGACTACAGAAGATATCTGAGTTTGACATGGTACGACACGATGGACAACTTCCTCATGGATCGAGACTTTACCAAGAGTAAAGTGGGTTCCAACCTTCAAGGTTGAATGCAAAAGACTAGGATATGTTGATGACCTAACAAGATGAACTCATGGAAGATGTTATGATGAAAGAATACTAGAATTGGGGTATAGTACTCAAACCAGAAAACAAGAATGTGGTATCTTCCAAATGGATTTGCAAGATAAATTATGTTGTTGATATAAGTAAGGAAAGACTTGTGGCTAGAGGTTTCTATCAGAAAGAGGGAATTAATTCTGAAGAGATAGTTACTCCAGGAAGAAAGGTACACTTCCTTCAGAGCTATCATGGTAGTTTATTCCATGATGAAGTAAAGACAAGCCTTCCTTAATGGTATGATTGAGAAAGATTTTTACATCGAATAGTCACGAGGATTTGAAGTTGAAGACAGATGGAATCAAGTATGTAAGTTGAAGAAGGCCCTCTATGGCCTGAAGCAAGCTCCCAGAGCTTGGTATGGAAGAATAGATAGTTTCCTGATGAGCATGGGCTTTGCCAAGGGTAAAGTCGATCCTAACCTTTACTACAAGGTTGTAGAAGATGAACCTATCATCTTGTCATTATATGTGGATGACTTAATATTGAGGATGACTTAATATTGATAGGGAATGAGAAACATATTATGGAAAGCAAGATGAAACTAGTAGAAGAATTTGAGATGAAAGACCCTGGGTTAATGCATTATTCCTGGGTCTGGAGGTATGGCAAAGTTCAGAATGAATCTTTCTCAACCAGGGAAAGTATGTGGTAGAGATATTGAAGAGATTCAATATGTTGGAATGCAAAGTCATGGCCACACCCATGGACTCCAACTTGAAGCTGTTAGCTGATGACTCATCAGAGTTAGTGCATGTGACTCATTATAGACAGATCATTGGGTCATTGATGTACTTAACAAATTCTAGACCAGACATTTGTTTTGCTGTGAACACCTTAAGTCAATATCTTGTTCAACCAAGATGGGTTCACCTAGTAGCTGCAAAACATGTGATGAGATATGTGAAAGGGACTATAGACTTTGGTTTATACTATGATGGTAGCCATGAGTATAGACTGTATGGCTACACAGATGCAAATTGGGATGAAAGTATCTCAGACAGGAAAAGCACATCATGTAGATGCTTTTGGGTCTACTATGAGTTCATGGTTTAGCAGGAAAAAGGCCAGTGTTTCTATTAGCACAGCTGAAGCATAATACATAGCAGATTGCTCTGGTAAGTTGTGAAGTCATGTGTCTTCAAAAGCTGATATCAGGTCTCTTTGACCTGAAGATGGATACTACAATGATTCTATGAGATAACCAGACTTGTGATGATAGAGAACCTTGTGTTCCGTTGTAACACATAGAAATCCAGTATTTCTACGTACGAGATAAGATGCAGATAATGATGTTTCAGTATTCCCATACTAAAGATATAGATGAGGTTTCATTATTTACATATTGTAGATGCAGATGATGGTGATTCCGTATTTCTATATTGAATATAGAGATGATGATGCTTTCAGTATTTCTATAATATAGATGATGATTCTTTCAGTATTCACATACTAGAGATACAGATGGTGATAGTTCAGTATTCACATACTGAAGATGTAGATGATGATGGTTTAGATGATGATGTGCTGATGAAGCCTCTATCTTGAGTAAAGTTTGAACACTTTCGAGACAAGCTTGGTGTAGTTCGAAAGAACCTTCCTTGAAAGGGGGAGTAGTGACATTGCAGTGGGATTGTATCATCCTTGGGCATCTTCCCTAAAGTGATCCAATGACCTCTATCCTTGAGAATGAAGAGGGATTGTATAATCCCGGGAAATCTGTCCAAAAGTGATCCAGTGACCTCGGTCCTCAAGAATGAAGAGGGATTGTATCATCATGGGACATCTGTCCAAAATAGATCCGGTGACTTCGGTCTTCGTGAATGTGGTGGGATTGCATAATCCCTGAACTTTGGTTCAAAATGTATCTGGAGGTCTCGGCCCCCATGAATGTGGTAGGATTGCATCATCCCTGAACTTCAGTTCAAAATGTATCCGGAGGTCTCACCCTCTGTGAAAGCGGTGGATTGCATCATCCTTGAACCTCGGTTCAAAATGTATCCAGAGGTCTTGGCCCCTGTGAAAGTGATGGATTGCATCATCCCTGAATATCGGTTCAAAATGTATTCGGAGGTCTCGGCCCCCATGAAAGTGGTGGATTTCATCATCCCTGAACCTCGGTTCAAAATGTATCCGGAGATCTCGGTCCTTGTGAATGTGGTAGGATTGTATCATCCTTGAACTTCGGTTCAGAATGGATCCGGTGACTTCGGTACTCGAGAACGTGTGTTGATCCTATAATTCCTAGAGGAAGGATTGTCTCAGTTCCACATCTGTGTTGATCCTGTAATTCCGAAAGGAAGGATTGTTAGTAACTCCGTAAAGACCTAAATCCCATAATTCTAAAAGGAAGGATAATTGAATTGATCCCGTAATTCCAATAGGTAGGATTGTTTGAGTTCCACAGATGTGTTGATCCTGTAATTCCAATAGGAAGGATTGTCTGAGTTCCACATATGTGTTGATCCCATAATTCCAAAATGAAGGATCATTGAATTGATCCCGTATTTCCAATAGGAAGGATTGTTTGAGTTCCACAGATGTTTTGATCCTGTAATTCCAATAGGAATGATTGTCTGAGTTCCACAAATGTGTTGATCCCATAATTTCGAAAGGAAGGATCGTTAGTAACTCCATAAAGACCTAAATCCTGTAATTTCGAAAGGAAGGATCGTTAGTAACTCTGTAAAGACCTAAGTCCCATAATTCCGAAAGGAAGGATCATTGGTAACTCCGTAAAGACCTAAATCCCGTAATTCCGAAAGGAAGGATCATGTTGATGTTTTGATGATGTTGATGTTTTGATAATAAAGATGTTTTCATGATGATGATGTTTTTATGATGATGATGATGTACTAATCGAAAGATTAGTGTATGATGATGATGATGTACTAATCGAAATATCAGAGTATGATGATGATTACGATGTACTAATCGAAAGATCAGAGTGTGATGATGATGATGTACTAATCGAAAGATCAGAGTATGATGATGATGATGTACTAATCAGAGTATGATGATGATAACGTACTGATCAAATGATCAGTATGTGATGATAACGACGTACTGATCAAAAGATCATAATATCATGATGATGATGCTTTTCGAGAATTGAAGTATGATTATGGTGCTGATCATGATGTTACCGATCAGGTTGTTGATCAAAAGAACTAAATGTTTAAGATGTTGTTGCTGATCGAAAGATCAAAGTGCTGAAGATGTTGCTGATCAAAATGCTGAAGATATTGTTGCTGATCGAAAGGTCAAAACGCTGAAGATGTTGCTGATCAAAAGGTCAAAGTGCTGAAGATGTTGCTGCTGATTGAAAGGTCTAAGTGCTGAAGATGTTGTTGTTCTAAAGGTCAAAGTGCTGAAGATGTTGCTGAAGGTGTTTCTGATCAAAAGGTCAAAGTGTTGAAGATGTTGCTGATCAAAAGGTCAAAAGATGCTGATGCTGATCAAAGAGTTGTTGTCGTTGAAAATTGAAGACGAAGACTATATGATGTTGAAAAGATTCCAATGATTTATAGATGTGTTACCCTGATGATGTTGATGATGTCCTCTCCTACTATTGTTTTTTTTGGTTGTAGAATACCCTTCTTGTTAAGGGGGAGTGTTGAAATATTGTAACTTTGAAGAATATTCTATATGTATCTTTTGTGGTCCCCGATGGTCCTACCAGGAGAACCACTTGTATTACTTTGTACCCCGATGCTTCTAATCAGAAGAACTAATAAGAGTCATGAGGTAGTCCCCTCTAATTGAAAAGGTGGGTCATTAACACCCCAGTGTGGTTACTTGAGCCTACATGTGTAACTCGAGCCTACATGATTTAACTCAAGCCTACGTGTTGAATGAGTTAGTTAAAGTGAACGGATGAATATAAATAGAGGTGTAGTGCTCCTCATTTGAGACACACACTCTCACTTGTGTAGCGCATTAGTGGAGAAGAGAAGTAGCTGGAGAAGGAGGAGGACCAGGATTTGATCTCCTTGCTGGTTTTATCTTTTATCTTTTTGGGGCATCTATATTGAGGAAACTTTTGCTGGGTTTTTTCCTTTAGGGTTTTCCCAGGATAAATCTTTGTGTTCCTTTTGTATGGTTGTGCTTGTCTATCTTTCAGTGATCCTGTTTATATGCTTTTGTTATGAAAATGAAATGAAATACTGATGTATTAGATAAGCATATGAAAAATTTAACACTTTCTGAGTGCTAACACATCGACCTACGGAAAGACCGCAACCACAGTTCATGCAAAAATAACCATAGTTTGCTCAACTGGAACCATAATAAAACCATATACAGTACAATCAGTAGCAGTCGTAGTATACTCAGCCACAATATACTCAACCAAAGTACACTCAACCGTAACCTAATCATTAGCGGTAGCTTAACCAACCGTAGTATCAACCACAAGGAGGATTCTACGGAGGTCGCAATAGAGGCTTCAATCGCGGAGGTGTTATGGGACGAGGCTTTGGACCGATGATGTGTTATAATTATGGAGTTTTGGGACATTACCAGAGAGATTGTTTGAACCTACAGGCTCAATGTAATTATTGCAATGAAACATATCACACTATCAAATAATTCCCAGAGTTGATTGCGAAGTGGCAAGCCAAGAACCCGCCACAATCATAGTTGAACCAGAATGTGAAACAAAATGTGAACCAAACTCAAAATCAAAATCCAGGACCAGCTGTAGGAAAAATATCGACAGGACCCAGAACTCATCCCATAGATGTTGGAGTCACAATGATAGGACCACTCCCAAATATCTAATTGGAGGCTCGAAAGAAGGTCCGATTCGACTTCAATGCTAAGAAAGAAAAACTATTCGACGCAAGGGACATATTGAACAGAAACATGGGTAATTTTCATATCTATTAAATTACACCTACTTTTGATTCAACAATTTTGTTAGCACCATCGTGGAAGGTTGGAACATTCCAAAATTTTCTAGAGAGATGTCTATCGCTAGCCAAAGATCCTGATGCATTAGCAGAGGTAGAATTTTTTTTATACCAAGAGGAGAAAGGGAGACAAGTCCATGCCATGCATTCTTTGAATACGAATAAAATAGGAAGGAATATTAAAATTAATATCTAGATAGGTGACTACGATATGGATTTAGTCATCTTGGATATAAGGTCAGATTTAAACATCTTGATGAAGCAAACTTTGGAAAGAATGGGGAAACCGTAGTTGGTTTGGTCCCATGTACAAATGTATCTAGAAAATCATCCTAGAGTGCCACCAATTGGATGAGTACCACACCTTCTTGTCGAAGTAGAGGGACTGAATACTTATGCAGAATTTTATGTTATTGAGATAGTTAAAAAAAGTAGCTCATATCCCGCTTTGTTGGGGATTGGCTGTGATAATGAAAATATGGTAGTTATCAACTTCAAAAGAGAGTGATGAATTTTGAGAATCATTATATGCATATCATTTCCACATTATATCTAAGTGAAGGAAGAAGATGCGTCGAACCCATGAAGGAGGAATTCGTGGGAGGATGGGATAATGCATATAATATTTCTGAGGATCACATCGATGCCATCGCAGACGGGGAGATAGGATGGAGAAGTAATATCTATGCATCATCAGATTCTAAGGATGCATTGGATAATTGGAAGAACCGAATACACAAAGTATCAATCCAAAAATGTGGGTGAGTCACTCAGTTGCTTCAATGGGTCACAACAAAATTTGGCGAACTACCAACATACGAAGTGATACAAAAATTGGTTGGGTTTATTGATGAATTCGAGGCAAAAGTATTAGAGCCTTAGCGACTATTGGAACTAGAGCAAGCATTGAATAATACTCCAACGAGATGGTGGTCTATGCATAAGAGATTGATCGATGGTTGGCCTATATGTCATAGACCAATGGAAGTTCTATTTGGGGAAACAAAGCACTACCAAGGGGAGAAGTATGATTGAAGGAATGATCCCAATGATCATCTAGTTTCATTTCAAACATAATGGGTTTCATAGCTGAAAGATGAATGGGTACATGCCTTTGTCTATATGTTTGATGAAATTCCACAAAGGTGGTATGTATTGGCTGAACCATGAAGGGACCCTTTACAACATGGTAAGACTTGACTATCTACTTTAGTCATACTTTTATATTTGTGAATGATGATCTGGGGATACATAGTGCACTTCAAAACATCCAAAATATAGTATTGGAAATAGTTCTAGTGGCATTCCCAACATAATCACAGGAGACAATAGTAAAGTAGTTGAAGGAATGATACAATGTGACACGAGAGCCTAACAACATGGATGATCCAACAAATATCAACATTGAATAATCATAAGGAAGTCGGGATATCTTAGCACCATAAATACCAACTGAAAAAGTCCAACAACCACTCAATATAAATAAGGTCAATATTAGGATGGAATAGGACCCAAAGTTCACCAATGTAGGAGATTACTAGGATGAGGCAACTATCACGAAGATCACTGATTTGCTGCACGAATTCTAAGACTTGTTTCTGACTATATCTGCTAAGATGAAAGGAATTAGGAAACATGGGAGAAATGAAAATCCCTATGAATCCCGATGTGGAACCAGTAAAGCAACATATTTATCAATTGAACCCACGATACAAGGGACGTTTCAAGCCCGATCTCGACAGGATGTCGGATGCTGGAATCATCGAACCTATAGAAGAATCGGAATGGATCATTCCAATGGTTGTTCAAGACACGAAGATAGGATAAATCTAAATATGTGTCGACCTTCGGAAGTTAAGTGACGCATGTGTTCATGATCTATTCCCAACACCATTCACTAAAAAAGTACTAGAGGGAGTTAGAGGACAATAAATCTACTTGTTCACAAATGATTTTTCAAGTTACCATTAGATCAAAATTGCGAGATAATTTTGACACAAGACCACTTTCATGATAGAGTGGGGATGTTTTTAGTACACAATGATTTTGTTTGGACTCAAAAACACACCTACAATATTATCAAGAATAGTATTTGATGCGTTCAAAGACTTCATTCATAAATTCTTAGTAGTATACATGGAAAATTGGACCATCTACGGTTTGGTAAAAGACAACATCGCAAACCTTATACTAATATTGGAAATATGTCGACAACATCAAATCTCATTAAACCTGAAGAAGTGTATATTTGTGCTCTATTTTTTTGACATTTTGTCTGCAAGGAAGGTATGTTGGTCGATCCTGCTAAGGTCACAATAATTATCAATCCACCTCCACCAATGACAGTGAAATAAATCAGGGTGACGTTGGGCCATATGGGGTATTACCAAAAGTTCATTAGGGGATACGCAAAAATCACGGCACCCATGGAAAAATTGTTGAAGAAGGATGCAAAATTCAAATGGAACGATGAGTGTAAATGGAGTATAAATACTCTAAAAAAAAATATGGTTAAACCACTAATATTAGTATTTCCAGATAATACGAAGGGGTTTCACATCCACTTTGATGCATCATCAATTGCATTAGGAGTAATTTTGATGCAACCAAGAGAGGGAGCGATTGATCACCCAATCGCCTTCGCAAGTTGGAAGTTGTTCATTGCAGAAAGGAACTACATGACAACTGAGTGGGAAGGATTCGAGATGATGTATGAACTAAAGAAATTATGCCATCACCTATTAGGAGGAAATTTCAATATGTTTAGGGAGCATTCGACATTGAAGTACATGTTCAACAAGCTTGTGTTGGGGGGGAATATTTTTTGATCATTGCTACTCTTCCAAGAATTTTATTTTGAGATCGTCGTGAAGCCAATAAAATTGAATGCAGGACCCAATCATTTTTCAAGGATCAAAATAGGAGAGGAACCAAACAACAATGATGATGGGCTACGTGATGCACAGTTATTTAAGATCGGAATGGTAGATGACCTTATGAAAAAATTCTCCAATTCTTGTCGATAGGAAAAGTGTTGAAGGACTTTACCACTAGTTAGAGGAAGCAATTGGTCTTCAGAGCTACTTATTTTCAGCTAATCGTCGGACAACTCTAAAAAATGGGTCTAGATGAAATTCTGCATCGATATGTTCTACAACATAGCAGGAGAGAATATGGATCGAGGTGCATGATGAAATTGCAGGAGGACATTATGGAGTTCATGCAACCGCCAGGAAGATACTCCGAGCTAGTTTATGGTGGCCAACAATGAACAGTAATGATGCAGACTATGCAAAAATATTTGACATCTTTCAAACAACAGGGAATTCATCATGACAAGATGAGATGCCACTAATACCTCAAGTCACAATGCAGTCATTTGATAATTGGGTAGTGGATTTTGTGGGACCCATCAATCCTCTAGGAAAATGGATGGGTGTGTGATACATCATCACAGCGAAAGACTACTTGACTAGATGGGAGGAAGTAGCACCAGTGATGGACTGTACCATGTGACATCAACAAGGTTCTTATTTGACAATGTCGTTACTTGGTTTGTTTGTCGCAAGATACTTATGAAGTCACTTTATCAATCTCACAATTAGCACAATGATGGAAGGATTCAAGATCCAACACAAGAAGAGTACTCCATATCCCCCTCAAGAAAATGGAATGGTCGAGGCATTTTATAAGGTATTGGAACATGTGTTAACAAAGGTATGTAATGCTAATTGCAATAATTGGGATCTGAAAATCCATGCAATTTTATGGAAATACAAAAAAACATGTAAAATATTGACAGCACAAATGCCATTTAAGTTGGTCTATGGCCAAGAAGTAGTCATGTTGATGGATTACATTGTTCCCATCTTGTGCATAACAACATCGACAGGAATAAGTGATAAAGGAGTGGTTTAAGAATGATTGATGTAGTTGTTATAGCTTGAGGAGGATTAATTCATAGCATGTTCTCATCAACAAGTAGAAGAGGATCGACAGAAGGCATGGCATGACCTTCATATAAAAGAAAAGTACTTCCAACATGGATATATGGTTCTCCTATAGGACATCAAGTTTGTGAAGCACCCAATTAAGCTCTAAATTAATTGATTAGGACCTTGCGTGATTCATTTCATCACCGACAAAGTTGTGGTGAAATTGTAGTAGTTGAATGGTGCATTGCTACCAAAGCTAGAGAATGAAATCCGAACAAATCCCTATCAGGATAGCCAAGTGCGATATGATGCCTGAGAAGCTGCGTAGTGAAAAAAAAACTAAATAGTAAGTAATTGCAGTAAGAATGGTCAATAGAGAAGAAAAGAGGTGAAAATTGTAGCAAGAAGGGAGACCAGTGACATCAAATGAAGGGCAATGTAGTCAAATCAGGAAATAAATGAAATAATTAAACCCAATAGGTGATGGAGAAAGTGAAAGAGACATGCATTTATGAGGAATTGGACTGTTGAATTTGCAAAATCGACGACAGATTTGGTCAATCATTGTGGGATTTGGATATAATGATCAACATCATTTACACAAGCACTATCAAGNGAGAGAGAGATAGACCAGTAGAGATGGCCCAAATAATTTTGAGTTGTAGTAAAAAGGGCACCAGCACCGAGGGTACTGGTTGTAGAAGAGAGACTAGAACTATAGGAAGCATTAATGCATATTCCAAAGAAGAAGAGGGTGCATTAGTAATACAACATTAATATTCTAGCAACACCAAAGGGGGTGCATGTCACCATGAATAATGTGCTGCATTTGCAGAAACTGGAATATAACGTCCATGACATTATTGAATATCCATAATACATTGCATAACCCTATGAAATTAAACCACATGGCGAAGGAGGTCTAGTCACTAGAGTGTCGACATAATGGGCCTTGGGTTTGCAATGGTTGGAACTTTTGGAAATCACCCATATGAAACAATTTGACCATTCAGTAGAAGTAAATGCATGTGTGAAGAATATATTGTTGTCTTTCCATTGAGGATATCTTTGGTTGGATACAAAAGTTCTTGTTATGGTCGAACTAATTTCCTAGATCACTGGACTGCCAATAGCATGAGTCTATCCATCATAGTATTTTTGTGGAAATGATAACGACAAAATTTTTGCCACAAATCTCAAGAAAAATTATGATGCCATTCAAGACAAGTGGGCATATGTCATCAATACTATCAATGACAAGGAAGTGCGAGCCACAACAAAGCTGCTGGCTTGAAAATTGTGTGAAAAAATAGACCCAACCAATGTACATTGGGGGTGATTGCATGCATGGAGCAATGTGTAGAGGTGGTTTAGATGAACTGGTCCTTGTTTTTGTTGAACCAACTAATGGAAGAAGCCATGTTGGCACAGGAGGGGAAGAGAATATTTACTTATTAGTGGATTTTGATATTGATCACACCTCTGGGCTAGATGGAACCCAATTTTTACAAGGGGATGGACGTTGAAGCAGTTAGAAGATGCAAGGGGCCACGGTATCAAAACCTATGGGTGCTTGACATTAAGGAGTGACAAATTTACAACAACATCCAGTTTTACCTATATTATGATGTACTTCGGGACATAGCAGAGAAGTTTCATGCCTCACTGAGGAGGTCGCAACAAAGTACACACAACTAGAGAGATTTTCAATAGGGCTACACACAATACACATTCTGGAAAAGCAGGACATGGACCACCAATGGCTAACGACAAAATACAAGTGGACAGATGAAGAGTTGGATTCTATTATTAATGAATGGCTAGTAGAATGGAAGGTTCTTGTCGGTATCAATGAGCTATCAGATTAGGAGACAGGATCACCACCCATTATTCCAGTAGAACAATAGCAAGAGAAAGTTAAAGTTTCTAAGGAAGAGTCACAAGAAGAATCATCCTCCACTCCGATGGATTCAGTGTTGGAAAGGAAATGGGAAGAAGGGATAACAGAGAGAATATTTGAACAAACAGAAGAAAGAAGTACACCAAATATGGCGAAATATCAGGTAAGATAGATACTGATCGTGATTACCATTACGACCAATGAGAGTCAATAAAAAGTGAAGAAGCATTCAACAAATTTCTTTCAACAAGTCAAGGGATTGTTGTAATCCATGAAAAATGTCATTCTAGAAAAGGTACCACAAACTGATGTGCTGCAAATAAGAGTTGAGATAGGTGTTGGGAAAAGGGTCTGGATTGTGCATATTTCACCACAAGCACTTCCAACAGGAAGTGAATATGTCAATGAGATCATGCAGCAATTTGAATTGATTAGTATTGACGTCAATGAGCTACCAATGCAGATGCTAACATGACTGCAGAAGGAAACAAGTCAAGAAATCACAGACCGTTAGGAGATTGTGCATGATTAGCTATTCAAATCGCAATAGCAGATAACACAAGAAAAAGAGGAGATAGAATGAATGAAAAAGGCGCAAGAGATAGAGGTGTGTGCAAAAACCAAGGCTTTCGATGATAGGGAGCAATTGGAGAGGGCCATCTCAGCCACATGCGAAGAGATTCCAGACATCACTATGGAGATATTTGCGGAAGAAAAGGTAGTTCAGCTATGCTAAATAGTCACCAACTTAAAGAAGGAGAACGAAAATTTGCAGGAATGCACAGTACCAAGTATGTCACCTGAACATGTAGCAGAGGGAAGAAGCAATATTGAGGAGGTGGCATCACAACTAGACAAGTTGGAGAAAGAATCCAACTCCATTATCGAAGTAATGACGTAGTAATTTTCGATGCGAGTAGTTTAGTACGACTAGCTTCTTTAATTAGGTGTGTAGTTCAATAAGGTGAAGGCACAACTGACAGTGATGCAGGGATCATTAAGAATGATGGCCCCAATTTTGCAAGTAAGAAAGGAAACAGAGTTGAAATAACTATAGAAGAGGGTCAACAAAGCACAATAAAGGCATCAGCGAAGGATTGATTAGTTAGATCAATTCTAGGAAGACATAGAGAAATTGGAACTTAAGTCCATGGAGAAACTAGCGACCACCCAGGACACATGGACTAAAATTTATTAGATATCTGTAGAGCACATGACAGAGGAAGAGGTCAAGGAATATGTAACACTAAGCATAAAGGTCAAAGAAGAGGTTCAATAGATGTGAATAGAACATGAAAATTTCCATTAGAGGAAATTTGGGGTCTAAAATGGGCCTTATAAGAAAACACGCCAACAATAGATTTTGTGAGATGGAATTCTAGAACCAATAGAATTTCAATAAAATGAGTCAACCATAATGGTTGAATTGACATATTTGTCATAAAATAAAACTACTTTTTTGTTTGTATTTTCGACATATCTCCCTATGATTTTACTCAAATTTTGAGCAGGAGAGCTTGTTGGATGTGGAATTTAATTTTGGGGTAGCGGGGTCCATCAAAAGTATGCAATGTGGGTACTCGTTGGATGTAGAATTAAATTCCACATCCAACAAGCTCTCCCACTCAGAATTTGAGTAAAAACATAGGGAGATATGTCAAAAATACGAACACAAAATGTAGTTTTTTTCATTCTTCCTCCAAAATTAATAACTATTATTTTATTATTTTAAATATTATTTTATTATTTTCCTTAGGAGGCCCATTTTAGACCTCAAACTATTTTATTATTTTAAATTTTATTTTATTATTTTCCTTAGGAAGCAAAATGAACCAACAATATCCAGCTGAAGTGGCTCAAGGATGAGCCACAAGTTTGTGTTGGGGACCCAGGAATCAAGTGCACAAGGTCTGATGAAGGAGACAATGAAAAGTGTCAAAGTGGATTGTGTAAGAGAAAGTTACTGACAAGTGTGGTCGATCTGGTCAAAATTTTTTAGAAGATTGGTCCAAGTTATTTAGAAAGTTGGATTATGTGGACCATTTTGTAAAGGAGAAATCCTATAAATAGAATTAAAAGTAGAGTCAATAAATAATCAAATAATAAGTTGATCTGTTAATGGGAGGATTTATCACATTACTCCATCTTCTTTACATGGATTGGGGATATCTTCCATGGATGTCATAATGGTCAAATATGGCACTGAAACTGAATTAATGGAGTATGACGGACCAAACTACAAATACAATGACCATTTGTTGTTGGTATGATTGTAATATTTCTCTGATATCATGTAGATATAGCAGCTCCAATGCTATGAGTAAATACGCTAAGAATAAGCAATAGAAATAGATCTTTCTACTAATATAATTCTCGCAATCATACACAGGAAAAATAGAGACAAGAATAGAGACCGAATCACATGAATGAAGAGATGAATATTGGAGTGTACCCTTCCATTGAATAATGACGAATAATAGTGTACATAAATAGTACATCCATGTTGTAGGTACAACAGATCCCACATCTTTTGACATGGGAACGCAATTATACATACGAATATTTCTTAGTAAGACTCTTCATAATCTTAAAAAGTTTCATTGAGATTATTATTTGACTCTTGGGATTCCTTAACTTAACCAAATTTCCAAAAATCCATGTTTGATTTATTTTGAAATGCAGAAAGATTTGATTTTTGCTTGGATTGTTTTAACATCCTGCATCCCATAACCTGGAAGTTGCAGAATGCGGGTAACTTTTCATTTTGATATTTTATTTTTCAAACACGCATCCCGCATCCCAAAAATGTGGGATGCATGAGAGTTTTTATGTGTGTTTATTTTTAGTCAACTCGCATCCCGCAACTTGCAGAATGCGGGTTGCGGGGTTATCATTTGTTTGCATTTTCATTTGCGTATTTCCGCATCCCACATTCCACAAGATGCAGAATGCGAAAAGTGGAGTCGATCGAATAATTTTTTTCTATTTTTCTATTATGCACTCCGCATCCGGCAACTTACAGAATGTGTGTTGTGGAATGATTAATAAAATTGTGATTTTGTTTTTGATCCTGCATCCCTCAAAATTGATCTTAACCGTTCTTTTTCTTTTTACCCTCATTTGATGATCTGTATTATTTCTTGAGAATTACAAATATGATAGTTTTGATTTACGATTTTTTACTGTTTTTACTACTGTAATTTCTTTTGTTGTGTGATTTTACCTCCATATTTTACCTCCTAATTCTGACAGTGTTTGCTTCAGTTTCAGGTTGGTTACCAAGTCACTTTCTCATGATTTGAACCGTTTACTATGCTTCCTGTATAATTCAATTTTAATTTCTGGTACAAGTATTTAAATTTGCACATGGAAACTTCCAAAAACCCCATATTTACCAAGAGTAAAAACCTTTAGAAGGACATGTTCACCAAAGACCCGAATTTCGGTGTCTTTTTTGATACTAGTAGCCAAGTCACTGAAACTTATCATTTGGACTGATCTCAAGTTTATTCTATCTTCAATAACAATGACCTCTTATATTTCCAGATTGACCAAATTGTCTATGAGAGAATTAGAGATTATGGCCTGTTGATGTATTTGTAACTTTGGAATGTCTTCACTTGTTTATTTTATGTATTGTACCCCGATGTTTATTCTGGGAAGTATCTGTAATGTATTTGAGTCATGTCATGGCCCGATGTTCCTATCGAGAGATTCAATAATGTAAACTATTCATGTAAATTCATTGTGTGTAACCCTCCTATTTATCAAGGGTTAAAGTCCCCGTAGTTGTAGGGACCTAGGGTCATTAAACTCTCCTAGAGAAGTCGGACCTAGTGAGTTATTATCAAGTCAGGAATTAGTATAAATAGAGATTTATTGTCTTCATGTCTTAATGATGTCATATGTGTCTGAATGATGCAATCTATGATGTTATTCATATCTGGATGATGCAAAGAATTTATGTGTTTAATAGGTTCCTGTAGGTTGATATCTTTTTTAAGTTAATTTGAATCATGATTACTAGAACCTGCTGCAAATGATGATAAGTAGGTTGTATAAATGATGTGTTAAAAACTCATGTATCTATGAACTATATTGTGATAGAGTGATATTAAGTGTGCAAGTCCTCTTCCTTCTACAAAAACATGGTTCTTGTAGCACTTCATAAAATATCTCAGGTAATACTACATCTACTTCGTGTTAGTTTTTCAACATTTAAGCTAGCATTATGTTAGGATCTTTTCACTGAGAGAATAACAAGCATAGTAATAACATAAGCACACCACAAGAGACAAGAGACACAAAGAGTTTTGATCGGGGAAACCATAAATGGAGAAAACCCCGCAACTTTCTCAAAGATAGAATCACCACAAGATGTAAGACCCCAAAACAGTAAGATCTGCTCCCAACAGCAGTAGTCTTCTAGTCCCAATATATTTCCTTCTCCACTAGTGCGCCACACTTGAGAGAGCGAGTGATGTGTTGTACAAGTGATAAATAGAGAGACTCTCACTCTCTATTTATATTCTTCCGTTCACTTGAATTGCACTTTCACACGTAGGCTCAACTTACAATTACTTACTCGAGCCTATACCTTAATTAGTGTATAATAACTCAAGTGCCTCGAAACTGTGGGGACTTACCTAATGACTTGAAAAGACTTATTTACATTATTAATCCTCCTGATCAGAACATTGGGGCATGACAACATGACTCAAATACATAATCGAAACATCCTGAAATAAACATCGGGTTACAATACATGAGATACATAGAAGAATACATTCTGAAGTTACATATACATCAACACTCCCTCTTAACTAGGAAGGTATTCTTTCGACACGATTTTGAGCACTGGTCTTCTTCTCTGTATCAACTGGATCATCTTCATCTTCAAGTCATGTTCATATTCAAGTCATCTTCATCTTCAAGTCATCTGGATCATCTCTTGATCTGGATTGTCATAGAACTGGACCTGGATCATCACTCGATCCGGATCATCATCACTGGACTGGATCTGGATCATCACTCGATCTAGATCTGGATCTGGATCATCACTGCTGGATCTGGATCATCTCTTGATCTGTATCTTTCAGAGTCATTATAACTGGATCTGGATCATAGCTCGATCTGGATCTCCTCTGGTCATCATCATGTGTGTACTATCTCGTCATAGGAATTTCTACAGAGCCAGCCATTTTTCATGCTGGTTGTAGGCCTAGCCACCATGTAGGTCTTCACCCAGCACTTACATCTAACTTGCTCATCAGAAAGGAATGCCCAACACTCACATTTGATCATGTAGTAAACTACAATCACATCAAAAAGGCCCAACACTCACATTCACCAGCATGGTAGGAACAACAACTACCATCTGTGAAATGGCTCTGCACTTACATCTGACCTACTCATCAGAAGGGCATAGTACTCACATCCATCCAGGATGGAACACATCCTGCTAACAATAATGGAGGAGTTCTGCACTTCCATCCAGGCTAGAACCACATCCGCTCACAATGATGAAAGAACTCTGTTCTTTTCACCCAGGATGGAACCACATCCGCTCACAATGATGGAAGATTTCCTCACTTTCATCCAGGCTGGAACCACATCCGCTCACAATGATGAAAGAACTCTGTTCTTTTCACCCAGGCTGGAACCAAATCTGCTCACAACGATGAAAGACTCTCATCCAGGCCAGAGCCCCTCCTACCACAGTGATGAGAGATTTGTGCACTCACATCTGACCTGGTAGGAACTGAATCCTACACCCTTATCAGAATGGCCCCCAGTCCCTGACTGAGCTACCTGGTAATGGACCAGGCGCCTCCACTCTCCCTGAGAGTGGCAGTTTCCCTTACATCTGTCCTACTCGACAGAATGGCTAGCACTCACATCTGCCATGGAAGGAACTTAATCCTTTAGCCATGAATAGAATGGCTCAGCCCTTACATCTGACCTGCTCATCAGAATGGCTCTCTCAGTCCCTGATTCAGTGTTCCTCGTAACTGACCAGGTGCCTCCATTCCCAGAATGGTAGTCAGCACTCATATCTGACATGGAAGGAACCAAATCCTCTCACCATGACAGAATGGCTCATCCCTTACATCTAACCATGGAAGGAACAAATCCTCTCACCATGTCAGA
Organism: Pseudotsuga menziesii; assembly: GCA_001517045.1. NCBI lineage: Eukaryota > Viridiplantae > Streptophyta > Pinopsida > Pinales > Pinaceae > Pseudotsuga > Pseudotsuga menziesii. The sequence goes on along the minus strand of LPNX010185971.1, from coordinate 939,174 downwards.
ATGGCTATGGGTCTCATCACTTTCTCTTGGAAGGAACCTCGATCTGGAGAACACCAAGTCTCCCTCTGAAGTACTCGAAATTCATCCTAGCCAATGGCTTCGTCAATACATCAGCTATCTGTTCCTCCGTCGCAACATACATGAGCTTCACTGCTCCTCTCTGCACCATATCCATGATATAGTGATACTTGATCTCAATATGCTTCGACTTGTCATGGAACAATAGATTTTCTGACAACTTCACACAACTCTAGTTTTCACAATGTATACAAGTAGCATCCAACTGAAGATCAAATATATCAGACAGTAGCTTCTACAGCCATACTGCCTCACAACTAGCTGAACAAGCTGCGACATACTCTGCTTCAGCTGTACTCAGTGCCACACAGGATTGCTTCCTGCTAAACCAAGAGATCACACCTGATCCCATACTGAAGCAAGATCCTGAAGTACTCTTCCAGTCAATGGCACTGCCTGCCCAATCTGAATCAACATAACCCTCCAGGTTAATCTTCTGATTTGCATCGTGCTTGAGTCCATAATCAATTGTACCCTTCAGGTACCTCAGAATATGCTTTGCAGCTGTCAAGTGAACACTCCTCGAATCTGTCAAGTACTGGCTCAAGGTGTTCACATCAAAGCAAATGTCTGGTCTCATGTTCGTTAGGTACATCAATGACCCAATAATCTGATGACACATCGTAGCATCAACCATCTCTGATGAAGCATCACTTAACAACTTCAGGTTTGATGCCATAGGTGTGGTTATGCAGTCCATCATCCTGAACCTATTCAGGATCTCTACTGCATACTTCCCTTATCCACACCTCCATGCCTATAAAATAGTGCATCGACACATAACAGGAGCATCACTGGTCTTCTGTCTTCAACCTTGAAGCAAAGGTTGGAATCCGCTTTACTCTCAGTGAAGCCTAGAGTCATCAGTAATCTACCCATCCTGTCATACCATGTCGAAGCTCAAGATATTCTGTAGTCACTCCCTCTGAAGTGGAGCGTCATACTCCCTCTGTCTTCTGTACTCTATGCACTAAACATTCTGTACCGGAGTGACAAGTAGCTTCCTATGCTACTAATATTCTATGTGACCGTCTAGTGTATAGACTTGCATCTTCAACCTTGTAGCAAAGGTTAAGATCTTCATCAATCTCATCATGTATGTGTTTCAACTCTTACTAGCTGCAAATGTCTCTTCATAGTCTAGGCCTTCTTTTCGTGAGAAGCCTCGTGCAATGAATCTTTGCTTTGTATCCCACAATGTTTCCATCTACTGCATGATGGAACTATGAACTTCTCTTCAGGTCTCGATACTACGCCCTGACATCATTCTTCTTGAACTGGTCTTCCCTTTCTTCTTGGTGGCTAGAAGGTTCTGTATCAATGATGTCACTGCACTCGGCATATTATTCTTCATTTTGAAATGTCATCACTTGCTCTTCGAAACAAGTCTTCATTCTTCTTTTCTTGTAGGAGATTATGTATGCGGTCTTTCCTACAAGTCAAATGCAATTGTATGGTTAGAAAATTTTCATAAGGAATATTTATATTGGCAAACACTTATGCATAAATATATGATCATGCAACTACTTTAGCCAATACAACATTCATCCATATCTCACTAAAACTTTCTAGATGCCTTCCATCTCTAGCAGGACAACATTGAGATTGTGCACTAATCCAATATGTCAGCAAAGAGGTTTTATTCTAGATAAGTAGCAATGGAGAGTTGTATAGTACCATGAGCTACTTACCCATCACATGCATATTAGTAGTATACTGCCATTAATGCAAACATCCTATCATGCATGATACATCAACTGAATATAAACAAATGCATAACAAAACAATATCATGAAATGACAATTGAATACTTATCTTTATTTGTTTCGTGGGTAGATTGCTTCTTGAACCTTCAGCTTCATCGTCTTCTTCATTCATGGTAGCATCGTTTCTTATCCAAATGATAAGGAGGATAAGAAGTTCTTCAAGAGTTGAGTTCTTCATATTCCTCATTGCTTGAGGTATCTTCTTTGAGTGCTTGATCTTCATTTGCTTCCATCTTCTCTTCTCTTCTTATGAGTCGAGCTTCTTCTTCTTCCTAGAGTTTGCTGAAAGTAATCACTTCCTTCTGGAACACATTCCTTGAATGAATGAATTCCACGATCCTGGGAGGCCATTCAAGGTGGCCATCACCACTTCTGCATTCTTCACTTCTGCTTCAATTTGTTCTTGATTTGAGAGACTTTTATGACTGCATGGTCTCTGCATTCTAGATCTTCACATTCTTCAACTGGTTTCTTTAGGTCATATTCTAATTTTTGTTCTTCCCTTCAAATAGCTTGAAATTATGGAATACCTTCAATAGCTTTGCTTGCAATAGGTAGTGCTCTGTAATGCACATGTGCAAGCCTTCTATGCCAAAACTCATACTGTGTCATGGATCAAGGCTTGTTCTGGATGGTCCTTCAATTTGTACAAGTCTCCTTCTTGTTCTCCAATCACTACTGTATCATCGATAGTCTTTCCTTTTGGCCATATGATGACTTGACCATCTATGAATGCAACCCGCATTCCTTTTGCATCAATGCTAAAATGGAGAGAAGGTTCTTCTTGAGTCCTGAACCAAACAATACTTCTTTCATTGTTAGAGACTTACCAGAGTCTAGCTTGTATGAAGACTCCCCACTACCTTTTATTGGATATTGGTAGTCATCTCCTAGTTTCACCTTGTGAGGTGATTCATGTTCTGACAGTCTTACAAAGGATTCCTTGAATCCCATCATATCTTTGGAAGCCCCACTGTCTATAAGCCAATCATCACTTCTATGAGTAATGTTACCTGTGAGAGATGATATCAAAACATATTCATCCTTGCTTGAAGAATCTTCACTTTCATATCTGGATCTCTTTCTGGATGGTTCATCATCCTTTGCAGCATGAGCATGATGTCTTCTTTGGCCTTGACCAAGTTCTTCTTGTGAAAGGCTTCTAACCTCGTCTCCCTCTGAAACTGAAACCTCTATACTCATGTAGGTGTCCAATCCATTTTATTCAAAGAGATCAAATACTTCTATGCTTTGTCAACTTCACCAAGATTATCATCAACTTGATGTGATAGATCACTTTGAAATGAGAACCTCAAATGAAAATAGCAAAGGATTAGATCTTACCGATTTGAGGTTTCCGTCTTGGTTCCGGAGCTAGCTGATCTAGGGTTTTCCACAGAAAACCTAATTTTCAAGAATTGGAATATTTCAGATCTGATTGGATAGACAGATAGATATCTTCAAATGGATCTGTCCAATGTACTCCTTTTCTGAAAACAGTGGAGGGAAGCTCCCAGAATAGGAAGCCCTATATTTCCATTTTCTTCTACAGAAATTCCTATTACTGTTTCTGTGATATATCCGAAATTACTACTCCTCTGTGTCTGAAATTTCTCACTGAGGTAAACTTGCATGTCCCTGATCCAACACCGTAGTTTTCATCAGAATTGGTTTCACCATTTGGGACTTATGAGTCTTTTCCCAAGGTGACCTGTTACAGGACTGTTCAGAACAGCGAAGTTGTATGGAATTCCATGTGTCACTAGTTCATATTCTGAGTCTTATATTCAGACCACCGAAATTAAAGTCCGTTCCCTTTATATAACATCTTCATAAATTCCATTTGGACCTCTGTAGCCCAATATATTGCAATTATCCCCAAGTTTCCTGTTTATGGATGAATTCTGGAAGAGGCTAGAACCCTAACTTGGAGGGATCATATCTCCCAAAATATAGCGAATCTGAGGCTGATTTTTGGACACAGTGTTCATCGGGATTTTATATTGAGCCCCTGCAATGTTTAGCTTTTGATACTTCTCCAAACTTAGCATATATTTACTGTACCAAAACTTAGCAGTTTTAGTATTTAGGGTTTTTCCTAGCTCATGGTCAAACTAGGGTTTGACTTTCCCGGAGTTTCACTTAACCAAATTTCTTGATCCAGGTCTCTAAAATTCGGTTTTGATGAGGAGAAAAATCCTATGTTGGTCTCACTCAAAAATTTCTCTTTTGTAGAAATCCCTAATTTCCACATCGAAACTGAAAATGCTCGAAATCAAATTCCGCTTCGACAGAAAGATGCACCCTAAGGAGGAGAGTTGTTCCACCTTAATTTTGCTGAAAATATGTGGAGGAAGGTCCACAAAATAGGAATCCCTAGTTCCCATAGCTGCACAGTGTCTTCTTCTCAGGTTAGCTCTGATACCATGTTAGTTTTTCAACATTTAAGCTAGCATTATGTTAGGATCTTTTCACTGAGAGAATAACAAGCACAACAATAACATAAGCACACCACAAGAGACAAGAGACACAAAGAGTTTTGATCGGGGAAACCATAAATGGAGAAAACCATGCAACTTCCTCAAAGATAGAATCACCACAAGTTGTAAGACCCCAAAACAGTAAGATGCGCTCCCGACAGCAGTAGTCTTCTAGTCCCAGTATATTTCCTTCTCCACTAGTGCGCCACACTTGAGAGAGCAAGTGATGTGTTGTACAAGTGATAAATAGAGAGACTCTCACTCTCTATTTATATTCTTCCGTTCACTTGAATTGCACTTTCACACATAGGCTCAACTTACAATTACTTAATCGAGCCTACACCTTAATTAGTGTATAATAACTCAAGTGCCCCGAAAATGTGGGGACTTACCTAATGACTTGACAAGACTTGTTTACATTATTAATCCTCCCGATCGGATCATCGGGGCATGACAACATGAATCAAATACACAATAGAAACATCCTGAAATAAACATTGGGTTACAATACATGAGATACATAGAAGAATACATTCTGAAGTTACATATACATCAACACTTCGTAGGTGTTTGTTGGATAGGGTAAAACCTTTTCGGGGCGTTGTTTAGGGATATTGTGTATAAGGGTGTCAACAGTGAGTGAAACCCTATCGACAGAAGTGTTTCAATAATTTTTTTTTTTGAGACCATAGTATGAGGAAGCAGAGGACATGTTCTGGCACCCAATGAAAATGGAGATTTGTGACTGGCTCGATCAGAAAGCTCGGGAGTTCACAACTGTAGAAAAACAAAACTCTAGACTGTCAGCACAAGAATGGCTAGGAATATATATTTACTCTAATATTCACAAAAACTTCTTTTCTGAGTTCTCAATAATATTTTATGAGTGGTTGGTGCATCTTACCTTCCAGAAAATAAAATTCCAAGGAGGGGAACCTACTTACTGGACCTGTGAACTGATCCGACGGTTGAAACTGGTCAACAACAAGGCGTCAAGAGATGTTGAAGTGTGTCTAGACAACATTTTAGAAGGTTATATAATTGAGTTTGATGTAGAAATAGTAAAATACTATAGTGACGCAGAGAGGAAATTATTGTACGGACCGAGAGGGAGGGTTCTACAATTTTTGTAATTGTGGATTAATATTCTCATTTGTGAAAAAGGAATACTAAAGATGAACTTTGATGAGTAAATCTGTAGTGTGCAGAGTTTATGGGTATCGCGGAGACAATGGTTGGATGGAATGACACGGGGTAGATGGATTGGAGTTACGATGAGATTGTGAGGAAAGTCGAGAAAGAGTGTGCTCTTCTACGAAGCAAGGTGAGGTTCCCGCAAGAAAAGAGGTGGAGTACTGGGGAGAGTTCTAGTGCGACCGAAACAAGAAACTGCGAGAGGAGAAGAAAAGGGGCTAAGCGACCCTACAATGAAAAAGGTGTTAATGTATTTGTAAATTTGAATGTATTCACTTGTATATATTGTATTTCATTGATCCTGATGCTTGTATTAGCAGAATCACTTGTATTTTCTTGTACCTCAATGTTCCTATCGGAGAATTACTAAAATTCATGAGGTAGTCCCCTCCATTGTAAGTTGGGTCATTATTACCCTTGTTGTGGTTACTCGAGCCTACATAACTGAGTTAGGATTACTCGAGCCTATGTAACCGAGTCAAATCATAAGTGAACACAAGAATATGAATAGAGAGTAAGCCTCCCTATTTGAGACACACACTCACCCATCTATAGCGCATAGGTGAGAGACAAGAAGCTCGTTCAAGTGAGAGAGAGAACAATTGTTGGATATCATCTTTGTCTTTGGGTTTTACTGCTACCATTGGTGCTCATTCTATCTCTGAGGAAGTTGCAAGTTTTTTCCTTTATGGTTTTCCTGAGGATAAATAATTGTGTCTATGGTCTAATGTGATTGATTGTTGTGCATGTTATTCTCTCAGATAAGATCCTAAGATCATATTGTCAAATTTATAAAAATATAACATGTTATCAAAGTTAACCTAAGAAGAAGACACTGTGCAGCTGCAGAAGCTAGGGATTCTCACTTTTTTGGTTTCTCTCCACAATACATCAACAAAAGGAGGCTAGGTTGAACCTCCATTGAAGGGTGCATCTTTCTATCGAAGCAGAATCTGATACTGAGCACCTTCCTTTTTTGGCCTACCAATACATCGGGAAATTAGGGATTTTCACTGAAAAGGGGCTTTTGAGTGAGCCCGGGATAGGATTTCTCTCCTCCTCAAAATCAAATTTTAGAGACAAAAATCGAGGTTTTTGTTCAGGTAGAACTCCGGGAAATTCAAACCCTAATTTTCCCTAGAACCAAAAAACCAGCACTACAGAAGATCAGCTCCAGATCTAGTTTTCAGCTTCTCAAATTGGCAAGATTTAAATATTTCGTATTTCCTTTTGAGGTTCTCATTTAAGATGTCTCATCACACCAAGCTTGATGAAAATCTTGAGAGAGATGATAACTTCCGAGCCTGGAAGTATAGGATCACCCTGGTCCTAGAAGAAAATGAGTTAGACTCTTACATCAATGAAGAGGTTCTAGTTCTAGAGGGAGATGAGGCTAATTCCTTACCAAAAAATAAATTGGTCATGGCTAAGAGGATTATTGCTAATTCAATCAAGGATCACCTCATACTACGGGTGTCCTCCCTAAAGATACCTAAAGAAATGTTTGATTCCCTGACCAAGCTATTTGAAGGGAAGAACATAAACCATAAGATGACTCCGAGGAACCAGTTGAAGAGTATGAAGATCCAGAATGTAGAGACCATATAGTCATATTTTACAAGGGTCTCCCAGATCAAAGAACAACTTGAAGTAGTGGATGAAGAAGTGGAGAATGCAGAAATTGTGATGACCACCCTGAATGGTCTCCCTAGGTCATGTGCCTCTTTCATTAAAGGGATTTGTGCTAGAAGAAAGCTAGTCACCTTTAGTAGACTGTGGGAGGAATGTTCACAAGAAGAATCTTGAATAGTATCACGAGAAGAAAATATGGGAAGTGAAGATCAAGCTCTCATAGTACACTCAAAGAAAATCAAATGGACTATCATCATCCCAAAGGTAAGCACTCTCACTAGATAGATAACCCTAGAAGATCTAACAGAGATATTTCTAGCATCATATGCTTTACATGCGAAGAGAAAGGACACGTCTCCATATTCTATCCCCAAAACAAAGGTGGCTCTCACAAGAAGAAGGGAAACAAGAGCAGACATCATGCTCATGCTGCAGAAGATGATGAACCTTCCAAGAAGAGAGTCAAACAAGAAAGTGAATATTCTTCAAGTGATGAAGAGTATGTTTTGATTTCTTCCCTCATAGGAAATGTTACACATGGGAGCAAGGATTGTCTTATCGATAGTGGGGATTCCAAGCATATGATGGGATTCAAATAATCATTTGTGAAATTATCAGAACATGAGTCACCCCACAAGGTGAAACTTGGGGATGACTATCAATATCCAATAAAAGGTAGTGGTGAATCCTCCTACAAGTTAGACTCTAGAAATTCTATGAGGATGAAGGATGTCTTGTTTGTACTAGGACTAAAGAAGAACCTCCTCTCCATCTCTGTATTGGATGAAAAAGGCATGAGGGTTGCTTTTGTAGATGGCCAAATTCTCATGTGGCCAAACGGAAAGAATATAGATGTTGCAGTTGTGATTGGAGAGCAAGAGGGAGGATTATACAAGCTAAAGGGACAACCAAAACATGCCTAGGTCCATGACTCAGTAGAGCCAAATGAAATTTGGCATAGAAGGCTTGCACATGTACACTATAGAGCACTAACACTTGCAAGAAAAGCTGTCGAAGGTCTTCCAAAAATACTAGAAAAACATGACAGTTTCTGCAAAGGATGTGCAAAAGGAAAGAACACAAAGAAGACATTTCCAAGTAGCGAGAGAAAGGCAAAAGGAATATTGGAAATAATCCACTCCGATGTTTGTGGTCCGATGTCATCTAGTTCATTGAGTGGGTATGTATACTATGCTTCTTTGATTGATGTTTTTTCTAGGAAGACATGGATATACTTGTTGAAAAACATAGATGAAGTATTTAGAAAGTTTAAAGAGTTCAAAGCCTTGATCGAGAACCACACATAAAATAAGATCAAGAACATTCGATCAGACAATGGCGGAGATTTCACATCAAATGAATTCAAAGAATTATACAGAGATTCTGGTATTAAGAGGGAGTTGACCACTCCTTACAATCCACAGCAAAATGGGGTTGCAGAAAGGAAGAATAGAATGATTATGGAAGCTGCAAGGACAATGCTTCATGATCAAGATGTTCTCGTGCATCTATGGGCAAAAGCTGCTAGAACAGTTGTGTATGTATAGAAACATACTCCACATAGAATACTCGAGAGCAAGACACCTAAAGAAGTCTTCTCTTACAAGAAACTAGAAGTCAGTAATCTCAGAATATTTGGTTGTCCAGTATACATACACATTCCGAAAGAAAAGAGGACAAAGTTAGACCCTTCAGGGAAAAAGGGTATATTTGTGGGATATAGTGAAAGCTTGAAGGCTTACAAAATATACTTCCTAGGATTCAAGAATATCGACATCAATAGGGATGTAACATTTGATGAAGAATCAACTTACAACAAATATAGAAAGAGACCTGCTGAAGAACCTGAAGAAACAGAAATACCCAGAATTCAAGATACAACTATGAACGATGAAACTCAAAAAGAAGATTGAGAAATAGAAGAACCCTAGGAACCTACAAATCCACCCTAGGAGAAGAATCCTCACAAGAGGAAAAATGTGTGGGTACAAGAGGCTATCCAAGGTGGAGGAAGATATGGGACTCTAGAAGAAATGCATAGAGAGAGGAAAAGAACTAGGTCCTACTCCGGATATGTAGCCCTATTATGTGACATCATTGATAAACAACCTGTTAGATTTTTAGCATTAAGCTAGCATTATATTAGGATATTTAACTGAGAGAATAACAAGCACAAAAATCAAATACAAGAGACAATGAACACAGTGTTTTTCCTTGGGGAAACCATAAATGGAGAAAAACCACCAACTTCCTCAGAGATATAATCAACACCAAAAGTAAAACCCAAAATAGTAAGATGATCTCCTGATAACAATAGCCTCTTTCTTTCTAGCCCCAACAACTTCTTCTCCCTCAGCTATGTGCTACAACTAAGTGTGAGTGGGTGTGTGATAAATAGAGAGACTCACTCTCTATTGATACTAATTCCTGACTTGACAATGACTCACTAGGGCCGACTTCACTAGGTGAGTCTAACAACCCTAGGGCCCAGAACTATGGGGACTTTAACCCTTGAACAATAGGAGGGTTACCCACATTGACTTGACATGACTTGTTTACATTATAGAAACTCCCGATCGAAACATTGGGGCATGACATGACTCAATTACATTACAAACACTTCCCGGAATAAAAATCTAGGTACAATACATAACAAATACAAGTGAATACATTCTGAAGTTACAATTACATCAATAGAACCTTGCAACTATGAAGAAGCAATAGAGAAGAAAGAATGGAATGATGCTATGATCGAAGAGTACCAGTCGATCATGAAGAATGATGTTTGGGATGTTGTCCCAAGACCATAAGAGAAGTCTCTTGTGACTTCCAAGTGGATATATAAGATCAAGCATGACGCATATGGTAGCATACAGAAATATAAAGCAAGATTTGCGACTCGTGGCTTCTCCCAGAAAGAAGGAATAGATTATGAAGAGACGCTTTCACCTATAGCCAAATACACTTCCATCATATCAGTACTTGCTCTGGTTGCAGTGATGAAGTGTAAGATACACTAGATGGATGTCAAGACTATTTTCTTGAATGGTGTAGTAGAAGAGGAAGTGCATTTGGAGAAGCCACTCGGTTTTGAGACACATGACAGGGAAACTCATGTGTGTAAATTGAAGAAATCCTTGTACGGTTTGAAACATGCACCCAGGAAATGGTACAACAGAATTGACAGATTCTTGACCAGTTTGGGCTTTACCAAGAGTAAAGCAGATTCCAACCTTTACTAAAAGGTTGAAGAAGGGAACCCAATGACACTCCTACTGTATGTAGATGACCTGTCTGTAATAGGTGAGGATGGTTTGACTGCTGATACAAAGAGGAAGCTTGATGCTGAGTGCAAGATGAGGGACTTGGGCATGATGCATTATTTTCTAGACATGGAGGTGTTGCAGAATGTATATGGAATCTCCCTAGGTCAATATTCAAGATGATGGACTGGAATTCCATGACCACGCCTATGGCACCAAACCTGAAGCTATTGAGCGATGCTTCATTAGAGTCGATTGATGCTACGATGTATTGTCATATTATTGGGTCCTTTATGTACTCGATGAACACGAGACTAGATATTTTCTTTGCTATGAACACATTGAGCCAGTACCTGACAGATCTGAGACATGTTCACTTGATTACTGCAAAGCATATTCTAAGGTACCTAAAGGGTATATTTGATTATGGGCTCAAGTATGAGGCGAATTAGAATATTAATCTAGACGGTTATTTGGATTCAGATTGGGAAGACAGTGCCATTGATACGAAGAGAACTTATGGGTGTTGCTTCAGTATGGGATCAGATGTGATCTCTTGGTTTAGCAGGAAGAAATCATGTGTGGCACCGAGTACAACCAAAGCAAAGTATGTTGTAGCTTGTTCAGCTAGTTGTGAGGAAGTATGGCTGACGAAGCTACTGTCTTATTTGTTTGATCTCCAATTAAATGCTACTTGTATATATTGTGACAACCAGAGTTGTGTGATATTTTTGGAGAACCCAGTGTTCCATGACAAGTCAAAGCATATTGAGATCAAGTACCACTATATTAGGTATATCGTGTAGAGGGGAGCAGTGAAGCTCCAATATGTTGTGACGAACGAACATATAACTGATGTGTTGACTAAGCCATTAGCTAGAGTGAATTTTGAGTACTTTCAAGAGAATCTTAGTTTTTTCCAGATAGAGGTTCCTTCCAAGAGGAAGTGATGAGTCCGTGATCCCTTCTGACACAATGGTAGGATTGGTTCCTCCCATGGTCAGATGTAAGTGTTGTGCCCTTCTGACATGGTGGTAGGATTGGTTTCTCCCATGGTCATATGTAAGTGTTGTGTCCTTCTAACATGGTGATAGGATTTGTTCCTCCCATGGTAAGATGTAAGTGTTGTTCCCTTCTGACATGGTTGTAGGATTGGTTCCGCCCATGGTTAGATGTAATTTTTGTGTCATTTTGACATGGTGCTAGGCTAGGCCTCTTATGGTTGGATATAAGTGAAATGTCCTACATCTAGTATGAAAAAAGATTGGCTCTATAGAGACCCACATCTAGTATGAAAAAGGACTGGCTCTCTAGAGACCCACATCTAGTATGAAAAAGGACTGGCTCTGTGGAAGTACATCCAGCATGAAAAAGGGCTGGCTCTGTAGTGGCCTACATCCATTATGAAAAAGGACTGGCTTTGTAGAGACCCACATCTAGTATGAAAAAGGACTGGCTCTATGGAAGTACATCCAGCATGAAAAAGGGCTGGCTCTATAGTGGCCTACATCCAGTATGAAAAAGGACTAGCTTTGTAGATACCCACATCCAGTATGAAAAAGGACTGGCTCTATGAAAGTACATCTAGCATGAAAAAGGGTTGGCTCTATAGTGGCCTACATCTAGTATGAAAAATAACTGGCTCTGTAGATATCCACATCGAAAAAGGGCTAGCTCTGTGGATGTACATCCAACATAAAAAGGGTTGGCTCTTTAGTGGCATACATCCAGTATGAAAAAGGACTAGCTCTGTAGAAACCCACATCCAGTATGAAAAAGGACTAGCCTTGTGGAGGTACATCCAGTATGAAAAAGAAATAGCTCTATTGAGGCCTACATCCAGTCTAAAAAAGGACTAGCTCTATAGACGAAGACCTATGTGGAGGCTAGGCCTACAACCAACATGAAAAAGAGTTGGCTTTCTAGAGCTTCCCATGATGAGAAAAATGAAGAGATAGCACCATTTGATGGAGATAGTGGAAGCAGTGATGATGATGATGATCCAGTGATCATCCCGCTTTGATGATGATCCAGTGATGATCGAGCTTTGATGATGATCTAGTCATGATCCAGCTTTGATGATGATCTAGTGATAATCTAGCTTTGATGATCTAGTGATGATACAGCTTTGATAATAATCCAGTGATGATCCATCCTTTTATCAAGTGATGATCCAGCTTTGATGATGATCTAGAGAATAATGCTTGTGCTGATGAATTGTGTCAAGAGAATACCTTCCTAGTTAAGAGGGATTTTTGATGTATTTGTAACTTCAGAATGTATTAACTTGTATATATTGTATTTAATTGATCCCCGATGCTCCTATCAGGAGAATCACTTGTATTTTCTTGAACCCCGATGTTCATATCAGGAGAATTACTAAAATTCATGAGTTAATCCCCTCCATTGTAAGTTGAGTCATTAGTACCCTAGTTGTGGTTACTCAAGCTTACATAACTGAGTTAGGATTACTCAAGCCTATGTAACTAAGTCAAATAATAAATGAACAAAAGAATACAAATAGAGTAAGACTCTCTATTTGAGACACACACTCACCCAACTATATAGCATAGGTGAGAGAGAAGAAGCTTGCTCAAGTGAGAGAGAGAACATCTGTTGGAGATCATCTTTCTGTATTTGGGTTTTACTGCTACCATTGGTGCTCATTCTATCTCTAAGGAAGTTGTGGGGTTTTTTCTTAATGGTTTCCCCGAGGATAAGTATTTGTGTCTATTGCCTATTGTGATTGATTGATGTGCATGTTATTCTCTCACATAATATCCTAATATCATATTTTCAAAATGATAAAAATCTAACAAAAGGAGACTAACAGGATACTCCCGAGTTTGATGAAGGATGGACCCAAAAGGTTGTGTCGAAGCTGGTGAATCTGTTTTTCAATTTCTATCAGTCGATTGGCCATGAAGAGAAGGATTGTAGAGAAGAAGACTTGATCCAAGAAAGAATGATGGATATTTATTTTATGAAAGAGAATAACATTGATTGACAAAAATATCATAACCACAGTAGGAACTATAGTTCATGCAACAACAACCATAGTTTCCTTTGTCAAAACCAAAGTACAACCATATGTAGTACAATCGGTAGCATCCACGGTATACTCAACCATGGTTCGCCTAACCGTAGCGTAACCAGGAACAACAACTTAACCAACCATAGTATCAACCACAAGGAGGATTTTGAAAAGGATTTCATGGAGGTCGCAATAGAGGCTTCAGTTGCAGAGGTGCTATGGGACAAGGTCGTGGACTAGTGATGTGTTATAATTATGGATTTTTGGTACATTACCAGAGGGATTTTAAAAACCTACAAGATCAATGTACTTATTACAATGTCGTGGATCACACTATCGAATACTACCCACAATTGATTGCAAAGTGGCAAGCCAAGAACTCACCACAACCACAACTAAACCAGAATGCAAATCAGAATGTGAACCGGACTCAAAATTGGAATTAAGGAATTATTGTAGGAAAAATATCGGTGGAACCCAAGACTCATCCCACAGATGTTGGATTCATAATGAGAGGAGGAGTAATGATGGGAGATGACATACCACTCCCAAATATTCGATTGGTGGCTTGAAAGAAGGTCTAGCTTGACATCGATGTTGAGAAAGAAACTTTATTCGATGCAAGGGACTAATGGAACATAAGCATGGGTGAGTTTCCTATATATTAAATGCAACCTACTTTTGATTCAACAATTTTTTCAAGACCATTAGGGAAGGTTGGAACATTGCAAAATTTTCTAGAGAGATTTATGTCGCTAGCAAAATATATTGATGCATTAGCAGAGATAGAAAGCTTGGTATACCAACAGGAGAAAGGGTGACAAAACCACACCATGAATTATTTGCATAACAAGAATTATCTTACTTATTTGAACGTAAACATATACAAATTGAAAACAACAATAAAATGCTTACCTTTAGCACACACTCTCTCAAGGTATGATCTCATTCCTTGGTGACTTGTTTCTTGAAAGAGAAGGTATGATCCTAAATGTGTTTGAGGATCAGGAAGGTCTAAAGCAGTATCTTTTGATACTAAGTTTAGGTTAGTTTACTAGTCTTGAATTTTCTTTTGTACTATTGTTATTATGCATCTCAAGGACCAACTTTAGCACAAGGATCATGGAGGAGTGCTAAAGTTTAAAGAGATGAAAATTATGTTTAAATTATCTTACTTCTTGTCACATGCACAATGTTGTAAATCTTACTCATTTTTTATTATTATACTATTATGCATTTCGATCACATCATCTAGTTTAGATCTTCTCCTTATACAATGATGATAAAAAAATGAAACAATGTACCTGGAGAGAGACAAAATATTAAAGTCCTTTTTCTTGTTGTTCCTATGTGTAAAAGGTGTTAGTTATAAACCTTTATGGTACGCCTTTGTATTATGTGTATGAGGGTTGTCTTAGATTCTTATTATGACCCCATTCAGTTGACTTATGGTCCTTTATATTGTACTTGGTCCTAGCACTCTTTTTTATTGATTAGTAATGTTGTTATTTCTTGTACATTGTTATTTCTTTGTTTCATCAACTATAATATTGTTAATGTAAATGGAATTTGGTAAATCATCTCAGGGACCAAATTTAACATAGTGACCAGTGGAGTGGTAAAGTTGAAAGAGATGAAAATTATGCCCAAGTGAGATATATCATTTCAAATAACCATGATGAGTATCGGTGGTGGTGAGGTCATCAAAGAGGCGGTGAGTATAAATGCATGTTGGNTGAAAGAGATGAAAATTATGCCCAAGTGAGATATATCATTTCAAATAACCATGATGAGTATCGGTGGTGGTGAGGTCATCAAAGAGGCGGTGAGTATAAATGCATGTTGGGGTTTATGATATGCTCTTCACATAATCACAACACATATCACTTGAAGGGCCAAGCATAAATGCAATGAGACATGGGAAAAATATATCGGTGGGATACTCCTAGGTTGTATGTGTCATTGAAGTCCAATTACTTAATCCTTTTATTAATACCCTTAACTCATAAGACATTCATTCTCTAGCAAATGAAATATACCTAGATCTATCATCCATTTGGAAACAAAGATGGAAAAGGGAAACTATCATAGGATTACATAGAGAGGAGGAACAAATTTGGAATCAATTTGTACAAAGAATTCAACAATCATGTCCTATAAAAAAGCATAGATGATGCATCCTCCTTGTTTCATCCTCTATTTTTAGGGAAGAGTGAGATAGAAGATTGGAGAAATTATTTAAAACTTGGAGATAAAATACCAATTTTACTTTGCACAATAAAGTATCTGATAATAAAAATACCATGTGGGGTTCCCTCGAAATCTGGTTCTATCGAAGGGAAAGAAATTTATATTCCAAGTATAGCACCATTGGGACTTTCCTTTGATAAATAGTATGCATCTATTTTTCAATTTTTGGATAAGCAAAAGATTTTCTATACAAAGTCTAATTCATATTCATAATATCAAAATAATACATATTTGTACATTTATATGATAATTAGAAAATAGTTCTTGTACTTCCAAATAATAATAGAACCAACCATAAATATTTGTAGGTACCACCAAATAGGTACTTTTCGGATCTATATTCCTTAGGTGAGGAATAAAGAATAGAGGAGTTTGAAAGAGAGACATATATTACAAGATATAACAAGTCAAGATCAACTAGAGGTGAAAAAGTAACGATTAAATTTCATAGAAGCATGGAACATTTTCTTTCTGAAAGAGGATAATTTGATTATGATAATGAGAGCATAGGTGACATTGAGTTTCCCTTGAGGTATAGACATATTTTAAAACGATGGTTACCCAAGGAGCTACCCCAAATGGACATGGACTTCTTCCTTAATGGGAGGATTTATCACATTGCTCCATCTTCTTTACATGGATTGGGGATATCTTCCATGAATGTCATAATGGTCAAATATGGAACTAAAACTGAATTAATGGAGTATGTCGGACCAGACTACAAATACAATGACTGTTTGTTGTTGGTATGATTGTAATATTTCTCTGATATGATGTAGAGATAGCAGCTCCAATGCTATAAGTAAATACGCTAAGAATAAGCACTAGAAATAGATCTTGCTACTAATATAATTCTCGTAAGCATACATAGGAAAAATAGAGACTGAATCACATGAATGAAGAGATGAATATTGGAGTGTACCCTTCCATTGAATAATGATGAATAATAGTGTACATAAATAATACATCCCCGTTGTAGGTACAACAGATCCCACATATTTTGACATGAGAACCCAATTATACATACGAAGATTTCTTAGTAAGACTCTTTGTAATCTTAATGGGTTTCATTGAGATTATTATTTGACTCTTGGGATTCCTTAACTTAACGAAATTTCCAAAAATCCATGTTTGATTTATTTTGAAATGCAGAAAGATTTGATTTTGCCTTGGATTGTTTTAAGATCCCGCATCTCGCAACCCGCAAGTTGCAGAATGCGGGTAACTTTTCATTTTGATATTTTATTTTTCAAACCCGTATCCCGCATCCCGCAAATGTGGGATGCGGGAGATTTTTTATGTGTGTTTATTTTTAGTCAACCCGCATCCCGCAACTTACGGAATGTGGGTTGCGTGGTTATCATTTGTTTTCATTTTGCTTTATGTATTTTCGCATCCCGCATCCTGCAAGATGAGGAATGTGGAATGTGGAGTCGATCGAATAATTTTTTGGAATTTTGCTATTCCGCACTCTGCATCCTGCAACTTGCGGAATGTAGATTGTAGAATGATTAATAAAATTGCAATTTTGTTTTTGATCCTGCATCCTATAAAATTGATCTTGACCGTTCTTTTTCTTTTTACCCTCATCTGAAGTCTGTATTATTTCTTGAGAATTACAAATATGACAGTTTTGATTTACAAATTTTTACTGTTTTTAATGCTATAATTTCTTCTGCTGTGTGATTTTACCTCCATATTTTACCTCCTGATTCTGACAGTGTTTGCTTCAGTTTTAGGTTGGTTACCAAGTCACTTTCTCATGATTTGAACTATTTACTATGCTTCCTGTATAATTCAGTTTTAATTTCTAGTACAAGTATTTAAATTTGCACATGGCAACTTCCAAAAATGCTAGATTTACCAGGAGTAAAATACTTTAGAAGGACATGTTCACCAAAGACCCAAATTTCGGTGTCTTTTTTTATACTAGTAGCCGATTCACTGAAACTTATCATTTGGATTGGTCTCAAGTTTATTCTATATTCGATAACAATGACCTCTCAAATTTCCAGAGTGACCAAATTGTCTATGAGAGAATTAGAGATTCTGGCTTGTTGATGTATTTGTAACTTTGGAATGTCTTCACTTGTATATTTTATGTATTGTACCCTATTGTTTATTTCGGGAAGTATCTGTAATGTATTTGAGTCATGTCATGGCCTGATGTTCCTATCGGGTGATTCAATAATGTAAACTAGTCATGTAAAGTCATTGTGTGTAACCCTCCTATTGATCAAGGGTTAAATTCCCCGTAGTTGTGGGGACCTAGGGTTATTAGACTCTCCTAGAGAAGTCAGACCTAGTGAGTTATTGTCAAGTCGGGAATTAGTATAAATAGAGAGTTATTGTCTTCATGTCTTAATGATGTGATATGTGTCTGAATGATGTAATCTATGATGTTATTCATATCTAGATGATGCAAAGAATTTATGTGTTTAAAAGGTTCCTGTAGGTTGATATCTTTTTTAAGTTAATTTGAATCATGATTACTAGAACTTGTTGCAAATGATGATAAGTACATTGTATAAATGAGGTGTTAAAAACTCATGTATCTATGAACTATAATGTGATAGAGTGATATTAAGTGTGCAAGTCATCTTCCTTCTACAAAAACATGGTTCCTGTAGAACTTCCTAAAACATCTCAGGTGATACTACATCTGCTTCATAGGTGTTTGTTGGATAGGGTAAAACCTTTTTGGGTCGTTCTTTAGGGATATTGTGTATAAGGGTGTCAATAGTGAGTGAAAAACTATCAAAAGAAGTGTTTCAATAAATGTTTTTTTTTTTAGAACATAGTATGAGGAATAAGAGGACATGTTGTGGCACCCAATAAAAATGGAGATCTATGATTGGCTCGATCAGAAGGCTCGAGAGTTCACAACTGTAGAAAAACAAAACTCTAGACTGTCAACACAAGAGTGGTTAGGAAGATATATTTACTCTAATATTCACAAAATTTTCTTTTCTGAGTTCCCAATAATATTGTATGAGTGGTTGGTGCATCTTACCTTCCAGAAAATAGACTTTCAAGGAGGGGAACCTACTTACTGGACCTGTGAATTGATCCAATGGTTGAAAATGGTAAACAACAAGGTGTCAAGAGATGTCAAAGTGTGGCTAGACAACATTTTGGAAGGATATATAATTGAGTTTGATGTAGAAACAGTCAAATCCTATAGTGACGTAGAGAGGAAATTCTTGTAGGGACCAAGAGGGAGGTTTCTACAATATTTGTAATTGTGGACTAATATTCTCATTTGTGAAAAAGGAATACTAAACATGAACTTCGACGAGTAAATCTGTAGTGTGCGGAGGTTATGGGTACCATGGGGACAATGGTTGGATGGAATGATACGGGGTAGATGGATTGGAGTTATGATGATATTGTGAGGAAAGATGAGAAAGAGTGTGGTCTTCTATGAAGCAAGGTGAGGTTCCTACAAGAAAAGAGGTGGAGGACTGAGGAGAGTCCTAGTGCGACCGAAACAAGAAACTGCGAGAGGAGAACAAAAGGGGCTAAGCAACCCTATAGTGAAAAAGGTGTTGATGTATTTGTAAATTTGAATGTATTCACTTGTATATATTGTATTTCATTGATCCCAATGCTCTTATTGGGAGAATCACTTGTAATTTATTGTACCTCAATGTTCCTATCGAGATAATTACTAAAATTCATGAGGTAATCCTCTCCATTGTAAGTTGGGTCATTATTACCCTAGTTGTGGTTACTCGAGCCTAGATAATTAAGTTAGGGTTACTCGAGCCTATGTAACCGAGTCAAATAATAAGTGAACAAAAGACTATAAATAGAGAGTAAGCCTCCCTATTTGAGACACACACTCACCCAACTATAGCGCATAGGTGAGAGAGAAGAATCTCGCTCAAGTGAGAGAGAGAACAATTGTTGGATATCATCTTTCTGTCTTTGGGTTTTGTTGCTCCCATTGGTGCTCATTCTATCTCTGAGGAAGTTGCGTGGTTTTTCCTTTATGGTTTCCCTGAGGATAAATAATTGCGTCTATTTTCTAATGTGATTGATTGTTGTGCATGTTATTCTCTCAGATAAGATCCTAAGTTCATATTGTCAAATTGATAAAAATATAACATGGTATCAGAGCTAACCTAAGAAGATGACACTGTGCAGCTGCAGAAGCTAGGGATTCTTACTTTTTGGGTTTCTCTCCACAATAAATCAGCAAAAAGAGGCTAGGCTAAACCTCCATTCAAGGGTGCATATTTCTATCGAAGCACAATCTGATACTGAGCACCTTCATTTTTTGGCCTACCACTACATCAGGAAATTAGGGATTTTCACTGAAAAATAATTCTTGAGTGATCCTAGGATAGGATTTCTCTCCTCCTCAAAATCAAATTTTAGAGACAAAAATCGAGGTTTTTGGTAAGGTAGAACTCTAGTAAAGTCAAACCCTAAGTTTCCCTAGAACCAAAAAACCAGCACTGCAGAAGATCAGCTCCAGATCCAGTTTTCATCTTCTCGAATTGGTAAGATCGCAATATTTTGTATTTCCTTTTGGTTCTCATTTAAGATGTCTCATCACACCAAGATTGATGAAAATCTTGAGGGAGATGATAACTTCCGAGCCTGGAAATATAGGATATCCCTGGTCCTGGAAGAAAATGAGTTGGACACTTACATCAGTGAAGAGGTTCTAGTTCCAGAGGGAGATGAGGCTAATTCCTTACAGAAAAAGAAATTGGTCATGGCTAAAAGGATTATTGCTGATTCAATCAAGGATCACCTCATACCACGGGTGTCCTCCCTAAAGACACCTAAAGAAATGTTTGATTCCTTGACCAAGCTATTTGAAGGGAAGAACATAAACCATAAGATGAATTTGAGGAACCAGTTGAAGAGTGTGAAGATACAGAATGTAGATACCATACAGTCATATTTTACAAGGGTCTCCCAGATCAAAGAACAACTTGAAGCAGTGGATTAAGAAGTGGAGAATGCAGAAATTGTGATGACCACCTTGAATGGTATCCCTAGGTCATGGGACTCTTTCATTAAAGGGATATGTGCTAGAAGAAAGCTAGTCACCTTTAGTAGACTGTGGGAGGAATGTTCACAAGAATAAGCTTGAGTAGTATCCCGAGAGGAAAATATGGGAAGTGAAGATCAAGCTCTCACAGTACACTCCAAGAAAATCAAAATGGACTATCATCATCCCAAACATAAGCAATCTCACCAGATAGATAACCCTAGAAGATATAACAGAGATATTTCTAGTATCATATGCTTTACATGCGATGAGAAAGGACACATATCTAGATTCTATCCCCAAAACAAAGGTGGCTCTCACAAGAAGAAGGGAAAAAAGAGCAGACATCATGCTCATGCTGCAGAAGATGATGAACCTTCCAAGAATAGAGTCAAACAAGAAAGTGAATATTCTTCAAGTGATGAAGAGTATGTTTTTATTTCTTCCCTCACAGGAATTGTTACACATGGGAGCAAGGATTGTCTTATCTATAGTGGGGCTTCCAAGCATATAATGGGATTCAAAGAATCATTTGTGAAATTATCAGAACATGAGTCACCCCACTAGGTGAAACTTGGGGATGACTGATATATACCACGCTGACTGATACATTGAATAATCTTGTATGTATTATTGTTTCTACGTGCATGACCTAGTGTGACATTCTATCTCTACATATCCGAGCTGAGTCGCGCCCACCTTCTCCACGATATAGTTTATGTGCTCTTGCTTCCACTTGTACAAGTGTGTGTGACAGTCATGATTGTGTGACTGTGCTGTCTCACAAATTCCTTTGGAGAGTGGCCAGGAAACTGTGTATTCTATTGTAATAATATATGCTTGCAGATGTATTTGTGTATGTAATATTGTATCTTGAGAGTCGTAGCCTTCACTTGTGAGTGACCTCTCTTGATGATGTATTCGGAGGGTTGAGAGTGAAGTCGCATTATAGTTTGAGAGCTGCGACATGCTAAGTAAATATCTGAATACTCAAATATGAGATTTTGTTAAAGATCATTGATGAAGAGAGATTTCCCTCTTCAACTATGTGAAGGGTGGCTGCTGGGTTAAAATGGCTCGACCAAATGAAACATATGAGGATAACCTGTTTCAACCATCGGTTCCTCATGTGTTCAATGCATTGAAGGAATATGTTGCAAGGTATCCGATACCAACATCATTTTTAGAACATTTGCAAGAGAATTGCCTTCCATTTTACTGGCAGAATCGAACTCTTCACCTCTTCGTTCAGTGAGAGGACCCAAGAACTGCAAAGTATTTGCATTAATTTTCTCTATATTTCATAGCGTCTGCAGGTCGCAAGTTCCAGTCTCATAGAGGCCTCCGTAAAATCTTAAGGATATACATCAGAGTTGATTACATTGTTGGTACTGGTGCATGGTATGAAGCGTGCTGTTAAAGGCTGCGTGTTGTTGAAGGGTGCGTGCATTGAAGGCTCTGTTGGAGGTAAAACTTTGGTGACCATTGGGAATACCTAACCCTAAATTAACCCTAGATTTTTGCGTGAAGTCTATGGTTGGTTGTTGTGTATTGATGAATCGTGACTATATGCTGCATTGTGATTGATATCATATATTGAAGACTGATTACAATGTGCAAATAATGTATGCTGTGTATCTTTTATGCTGGAGAAATAATGTGCACCGAAGAAATAAATATATGCTGTGGCCTGTGATTGTGGTATATGTGCGTTGAGTATATATACTGCATGGAGTCTGGAAACTTTTTTATTCATGTTGCTGGTGTATACATGCTGATGTCTACTTCCTGAAATGCTGTAAGGTGCATTTTGGATATATGAGACTGAACCTGTGGAGCTACCTACATATTGATAAATCAAGCAAGCCTGTGATACTGATACTGAATACTGAGACTGATATATTGCGTTGTGATACTGAGACTGATATATTGTGGTGTGACTGATATATCATATATTGCTAGTGACTAATATATTTTGTATTGAAGAAGCCTATGTATGTTATAAACTTGCATTGTATTCACCTTGGTAGAGATTGTAGACCTGCAAGGTTATTGTTTTTCTCTTTGTCATATTAAGATCAATATTGTAAATTACACTAACAGTTGTAAAAGATGCAATCTATAGCATCTGTAGTTGGTGTCACTCTCTCTGGCAAAGAGAGAGGCAGAGGAAGAAGAAAATTCAGAGGCAGAGGGGGCAGAAACAACTCCAACAAAAGATCAGATTTGCAGTGCAAGTGTTGTGGAAAGACCGGGCACACATCAGATTAGTGTTGGGATTTGTGGGACTCCATCAAATACAAGCATAACCAGAAGAAAGAGGATAATAAAAATCAATATGCTAGTAAATATTCTGATTCTGCTCATTGTATTGTTGCACATTGTAATCTTGGAATTAATGAAATGACTTCACTTTCATCTTACAAAGATTGTTGGCTGCTTGATACTGGTGCAACATCACACATGACATTTAGAAAAGACTGTTTTGAAGAACTTAATGAAACAATAGATGGCATAGTTTACTTTGCAGATAAGTCAAGTCTTAAACCAAAGGGAATGGGCACCATTCGACTGAAGATGCCTAGATTCCCTGATTTCTTGTTGAATAATGTTCTCTATCTTCCAGAGTTGCAGAGAAGCATGATGTCCTTGGTGGAGATTCGACAGTGAGGCCATTCCATCCACATGTTTGATGGAATCGTTGAAATAAGAAAGTCCTCTGACAACCAAATCATCATGACTGGATATGAAGATGGGAAGCTGCTGAAGCTAAAGGGTTCATCTGCAAGAGTTCAGAACTATGCCTACCTCTCTCAGCATGGAGAAGGTAATTTGTCATCTAGTTCATTATGGCATGCAAGATTTGGTCATCTAAATTATAACAGTCTTCATTTGTTGAGAAAGAATGGTGTATTTGGTTTTCCCACCATTCCCAAAGAGAAGAACAAATGTGATGCATGTATATTAGGGAAACATAGTAAGCTGCCATTCCATGAATCTAATTTCAGAGCAAGTAGGAAATTAGAATTAGTGCATTTTGATTTATGTGGCCCAATGCCAACACCTTCAGCAAATGGGAATAAGTATTTTATGACATTTGTTGATGAATACTCAAGAATGTGCTGGATTTACTATTTAAAGAAAAAATCAGAAGCATTTCAAACATTCAAAGACTTTCATGCATTGATAGAAAAACAAGCACAATAAAAAATTGGTACACTTTGTACTGATAATGGGAAAGAATACACTTCAAATGCTTTTAAAGATTATCTTCGCCAACATGGAATTGCACATCAGACTACTGTTCCCTACAATCCTCAACAAAATGGTGTAGCAGAAAGAATGAATAGAACCATAATGAATATGGTTTGCTCAATGATGTTTTTCAAGAATGTAAAACTAATGTTTTGGGGTGTTACAGTAAAATGTGCAGCCTATTTGAGAAATAGAAGTCCCTCAAATGCTCTTGATAACAAGACTCCACATGAAATGTGGTTTTTCCATCTCCCTTCAATCAGGCATCTCAGAGTTTTTGGTTCCACCTGTTATGCCTTGATTCCAAAGGAGCAAAGAAACAAGCTTGGTGCTTGAAGCAGAAAATGTATTTTCCTGGGGTACGAAGAATACTCCAAGGCATACCATCTGTATGATGAGGTAAACAAGAAATTTGTTATTTCCAGAGATGTCATTTTTCTTGAGACTAATAAAAATGACTAGTCTATTGAGAGACAGCTTGATCATTTGGAAAATTATCCTCATCCAAAGACATATTCTGAAAATGAATATGAAATTCCAAACCTTGAAGGGGGGATTCCTATTCTGGATCAACCTTTGGAATTTCCATATGAAGCACCAACTCCCCCGCATGAAGAAGTTCCTGCTACTTCACCTGAACAAGAGGTTAAATTGGATGATGTGATTGAGAGAATTGAAAGACTTTCAATCAATGATGAAGCACCACCAGCTGATCAACCAGGACCATCACGGAAGATTCCTAAATGGGCCACAAAGACACTTGAAAGTGTCCATCTGGATGAAGTTGGAAAGACGGGAACAAGAAGTTCGAAAAGACATGGAGGAGAAGCAGATAATTCAGGTGATGATATGGATGTATC
>LPNX010185971.1:820303-914014 GCA_001517045.1 Pseudotsuga menziesii | reverse complement strand
GATCTTGATGATGCAACACTGTTTATAAAGAAAGTTGGAAGATCTGTTGTGTATCTTGTGGTGTACGTAGATGATCTTTTGATGAAAGGGAACAATGAGAGATATATAGTATCCATAAAGAAAGATTTGAAAAAGATCTTTGAAATGACAGATATGGGACATCTCCACTATTACTTAGGAATTGAAGTCACTCAACATCCTAAGTTCATATTCCTATCTCAGAAAAAATATGTTGGAGAACTACTAAACAAATTTTGCATGACAGAATGCAAACCTATCTCTACTCCAATGGAACAGAAAATGAAGCTCACATCAAGCGAAGGAAAATAATTTGAGGATGCGACCAAGTATCAACAACTTGTAGGAAGTATTATCTACCTTACAACAACTAGACCAGATATTTCTTATGTTTTTGGAATACTTTAAAGGTTCATGCATAAACCTTGTGAAGGACACCGGTCAGCTGCAAAAAGAGTTCTAAGATACTTGAAGGGGACTCAAGACGTTGGACTCAAGTACTCTAAAGTGGATGAATTCAAACTTATTGGGTACTCAGACTCAGATTTTGATGGTGATAAGGAG
Organism: Pseudotsuga menziesii; assembly: GCA_001517045.1. Classification (NCBI taxonomy): domain Eukaryota; kingdom Viridiplantae; phylum Streptophyta; class Pinopsida; order Pinales; family Pinaceae; genus Pseudotsuga; species Pseudotsuga menziesii. The sequence goes on along the minus strand of LPNX010185971.1, from coordinate 913,432 downwards.
ACAAGAGTATCAACTTCTGGATACACTACGAGTCTTGGATCAGCAGCTGTCTCATGGAGATCACGCAAACAGTCAGTTCTGGCAGATTCAACAATAGAAGAAGAATATATGGCTGCAACTGAAGCAACAAAAGAAATAATATGGCTCAGGAAGATACTTGAATAATTGCAAGAAAAAAAGAGAACTCCACTCCATTATTGATCGACATACTTCTGTAATCAAGCTGGCTAAGAATCCTATATTCCATGATCGAACCAAACACATCAACACAAAGTATCATTTGATTCGACATCATGTAGAGGCCAAGACAGTCCATCTTCGACATTGTTCCACAAATGATCAAGTTGCAGACATCTTCACCAAAGCGCTTGGACGAGAAAAGTTTGAAAGATTCAGAAACATGCTTGGACTTACTAACACCCCTTCGGATTAAGGGGGGGATTGTTGGAATATAATCCGTCGGGATTATACAACATGTAAATAGTGTAAATATATTCGGAATATGAATAGGCTGGTCAGAATCTCAACCACCTCCAGAAATGTATAAATGTATGCATTTGCATTGGAATAATATTGAATCGGGTGTTATACCTATCACTATCAATATCCAATAAAAGGTAGTGGTGAATCCTCCTACAAGTTAGACTCTAGAAATTCTATGAGGATGAAGGATGTCTCGTTTGAACTAGGACTAAAGAAGAACCTCCTCTCCATATCTACATTGGATGTAAAAGGCACGAGGGTTGCATTTTTAGATGGCCAAATTCTCACATGGACAAAGGGAAAGAATATAGATGATGCAGTTGTGATTGATGAGAAAGAGGGAGGATTATACAAGCTAAAGGGACAACCAAAACATGCCTAGGTCCATGACTCAGTAGAGCCAAATGAAATTTGGAATAGAGGGCTTGCACATGTGCAATATAGAGCACTAACACTTGCAAGAATATCTGTCGAAGGTCTTCCAAAAATACAAGCAGAACATGACAGTGTTTGCAAAGGATGTGCGAAAGGAAAGAATATAAACATGACATTTCCAAGTAGCGAGAGAAATGAAAAAGGAATATTGGAAATAATCCACTCCAATGTATGTGGTTCGATGTCATCCATTTCATTGAGTGGGTATGTATACTATGTTTCTTTCATTGATGGTTTTTCTAGGAAGACATGGAAATACTTCTTGAAAAACAAAGATGAAGTATTTAGAAAGTTTAAAGAGTTCAAAGCCTTGATCGAGAACCACACATAAAATAAGATCAAAAACATTCGATTAGACAATGGCAGAGAATTCACGTCAAATGAATTCAAAGAATTATGCAGAGATTCTGGTATTAAGAGGGAGTTTACCACTCCTTACAATCCACAACAAAATGGGGTTGTAGAAAGGAAGAATAGAATGATTACGGAAGTTGCAAGGGAAATGCTTCATGATCAAGATGCTCTCATCCATCTATGGGTAGAAGCTGCTAGAATAGCTGTGTATGTACAGAACTATACTCCACATAGAATACTTGATAACAAGACACCTAAAGAAGTCTTCTCTAGCAAGAAACTAGAATTCAGTCATCTTAGAATATTTCATTGTTTAGTATGCATACACATTCTGAAAGAAAAGAGGACAAAGTTAGACCCTTCAGGGAAAGGGTGTATTTGTGGGATATAGTGAAAGCTTGAAGGCTTACAAAATATAATTCCCGGGATTCAAGAATATCGAAATCAGTAGGGACGTAACATTTGACAAAGAATCAGCTTACAACAAATATATAAAGAGACCTGCTGAAGAACCTGAAGAAACAGAAATACCTAAATATCAAGATACAACTATGAATGATGAAAATCAAGAAGAAGATCGAGAAATAGAACAACCCCAGGAACCTATAGATCCACCCTAGGATAAGAATCCTCACAAGAGGAAACATGTGTGGGTACGAGAGGCTATCCAAGGTGTAGGAAGATATGGGGTTCTAAAAGAAATGCACAGAGAGAGGAAGAGAACTAGGTCCTACTATGGATATGTAGCCCTATTATGTGACATCATTGATAAACAACCTGTTAGATTTTTAACATTAAGCTAGCATTATATTAGGATCTTTAACTGAGAGAATAACAAGCACAACAATCAAATACAAGACACAATGAACATAGTGTTTTTCCTCGGGGAAACCATAAATGGATATAACCCCGCGACTTGCTCAGAGATAGAATCAGCACCAAAAGTAAAACCCAAAATAGTCAGATGATCTCTCGACAGCAGTAGCCTATTTCTTTCTAGCCCCGGCAACTTATTCTCCTTCAGTTATGCACTAAAACTAAGTGTGAGTGAGTGTGTGATAAATAGAGAGACTCACTCTCTATTTATACTAATTCTTGACTTGACAGTGACTCACTAGGGCTGACTTCACTAAGTGAGTCTAACAACCCTAGGGCCCGAAACTATGGGGAATTTAACCCTTGAACAATAGGAGGGTTACCCACATTGACTTGACATGACTTGTTTACATTGTATAAATTCTTGATTGGAACATCGGGGCATGACATGACTCAATTACATTACAAACACTTCCCGGAATAAACATCGGGGTACAATACATAAGAAATACAAGGGAATACATTCCGAAGTTACAATTACATGAATAGAACCTTGCAACTATGATGAAGTGATAGAGAAGAAAGAGTGGAATGATGCTATGATCAAAGAGTACTAGTAGATCATGAAGAATGATGTTTGGGATGTTGTCGCAAGACCACAGGAGAAGTCTCTTGTGACTTCCAAGTGGATATATAAGATCAAGCATGTCGCATATGGCAGCATAGAGAAATATAAAGCAAGATTTGTGGCTTGTGGATTCTCCCAGAAAGAAGGAATAGATTATGAAGAGAAGTTTTCACCTATAACCACATACACTTCCATCAAATCAGTACTTGCTCTGGTTGTAGTGATGAAGTGGAAGATACACTAGATGGATGTCAAGACTATTTTCTTGAATGGTGTAGTAGAAGAGGAAGTGTATTTGGAGCAGCCACTCGGTTTTGAGACACATGACAACTCATGTGTGTAAATTGAAGAAAGCCTTGTATGGTTTGAAACAGGCACCCGGGACATGGTATGGAAGAATTGACAGATTCCTGACCAGTTTGGGCTTTACCAAGAGTAAAGCAGATTCCACCCTTTACTACGAGGTTAAAGAAGGGAACCCATTTATACTCCTACTATATGTAGATGATCTATTTGTAACAGGTGAGGATGGGTTAACTGCTGATACAAAGAGGAATCTTGATGCCGAGTACGAGATGAAGGACTTGGGAATGATGCACTATTTTCTAGGCATGGAGGTGTTGCATAATGCATATGGAATCTCCCTATGACAAGATTTGGGATGATGGACTGGAAGGCCATGACAACAACCATGGCATTAAACTTGAAGCTATTGACTAATGCTTCATCAGAGTCGGTTGATGCTATGATGTATAGTCAAATTATTGGGTCCTTTATGTACCCGATGAACACGAGACTAGATCTTTGCTTTGCTGTGAACACATTGAGCCAGTACCTGACAGATCCGAGACATGTTCACTTGATTACTACAAATCATATTCTGAGGTAACTAAAGGGTATAGTTGATTATGGGCTCAAGTATGAGGAGAATTATAATATTAACCTAGACAGTTATTTGGATTCGGATTGGGAAAAAAGTGCCATTGATAGGAAGAGAACTTATGGGTGTTGCTTCAATATGGGATCAAGTGTGATCTCTTGGTTTAGCAGGAATAAATCCTGCGTGGCATTGAGTACAACCAAAGCAGAGTATGTTGTAGCTATTTGTGAGGAAGTATGGCTGACGAAGCTCCTATGTGATTTGTTTGATCTCGAGTTAGATGCTACTTGTATATATTGCGACAACCAGAGTTGTGTGAAATTTTTGGAGAACCTAGTGTTCCATGACAATTCAAAGCATATTGAGATCAAGTACCACTATATTAGGTATATGATGCAGAGGGGAGCATTGAAGGTCCAGTATGTTGCGACGGACGAACAGATAACTGACGTGTTGACTAAGCCATTAGCCAGAGTGAATTTTGAGTACTTTCAGGAGAATCTTGGTGTTTTCCAGATAGAGGTTCCTTCCAAGAGGAAGTGATGAGTCCATGATCCCTTCTGACACAGTGGTAGGATTGGTTCCTCCCATGGTCAGATGTAAGTGTTGTGCCCTTCTAACATGGTGGTAGGATTGGTTCCTCCCATGGTCAGATGTAAGTGTTGTGTCCTTCTGACATGGTGATAGGGTTTGTTCCTCCCATGGTAAGATGTAAGTGTTGTTCCCTTCTGACATGGTGGTAGGATTGGTTCCTCCCATGGTTAGATGTAAGTTTTGTGTCATTTTGACATGGTGCTAGGCAAGGCCTCCCATGGTCGGATATAAGTGAATTGGCCTACATATAGTATGAAAAAAGATTGGGTCTATAGAGACCCACATCTAGTATGAAAAAGGACTGGCTCTGTAGAGACCCACATCCAGTATTAAAAAGGACTGGCTTTGTTGAAGTACATCCAACATGAAAAAGAGCTGGCTCTGTAGTGGCCTACGTCCAGTATGAAAAAGGAATGGTTCTGTAGAGACCCACATCCAATATGAAAAAGGAATGGCTCTATGGAAGTACATCCAGCATGAAAAATGGCTGGCTCTATAGTGGCCTACATCCAGTATGAAAAAGGATTGGCTTTGTAGATACCCGCATCCAGTATGAAAAAGGACTGGGTCTATGAAAGTACATCCAACATGAAAAAGGGTTGGCTCTGTAGTGGCCTACATCCAGTATGAAAAAGGACCGGCTCTGTAGATATCCACATCTAGTATGTAAAAGGACTAGCTCTGTGGATGTACATCTAGCATAAAAAGGCTTGGCTCTTTAGTGGCCTACATCTAGTATGAAAAAGGACTAGCTCTGTAGAAACCCACATCTAGTACGAAAAATGACTAGCTCTATGGAGATACATCCAGTATGAAAAAGAAATAGCTCTGGAGAGGCCTACATCTAGTCTTAAAAAGGAGTAGCTCTGTATAGGAAGACCTATGTGGAGGCTATGCCTACAACCAACATGAAAAAGGGTTGGCTTTGTATAGCTTTGTCTGATGAGAAGAATGAAGAGATAGCACCATTTGATCGAGATAGTGGAAGCAATGATGATGATGATGATCCAGTGATGATCCCGCTTTGATGATGATCCATCCTTGATGATGATCTAGTCATGATACATCTTTGATGATGATCCAGTGATGATCTAGGTTTGATGATTTAGTGATGATATAGTGATGATCCAGCTTTGATGATGATCCAGAGAAGAAGACTTGTGCTAATGAATTGTGTCAAGAGGATACCTTCCTAGTTAAGAGGGAGTGTTGATGTATTTGTAACTTTAGAATGTATTAACTTATATATATTGTATTTAATTGATCCCTGATTCTCCTATCCAGAGAATCACTTGTATTTTCTTATACCCCGATGTTCCTATGAGGAGAATTACTAAAATTAATGAGTTAGTCCCCTCCGTTGTAAGTCGAGTCATTAGTACCCTAGTTGTGGTTACTCAAGCTTACATAATCGAGTTAGGATTACTCAAGCCTATGTAACTAAGTCAAATAACAAATAAACAAAAGAATATAAATAGAGAGTAAGCCTCTCTATTTGAGACACACACTCACCCAGATATATAGCATAGGTGGGAGAGAAGAAGCTTGCTCAAGTGAGAGAGAGAACATCTGTTGGAGATCATCTTTCTCTCTTTGGGTTTTACTGCTACCATTGGTGCTCATTCTATCTCTGAGGAAGTTGTGGGGTTTTCACTTTATGGTTTCCCTAAGGATAAATATTTGTGTCTATTGCCTATTGTGATTGATTGATGTGCATGTTATTCTCTCACATAAGATCCTAATATCATATTGTCAAATTGATAAAAATCTAGCAAAAGGAGACTACCAGGATACTCCCGAGTTTGATGAAGGACGAACCCAAAAGGTTGTGTCGAAGCTGGCGAATTTGTTTTTCAATTTCTGTCGGTTAGTCGGCCATGAAGAGAAGGATTGTAGAGCATAAGACTTGCTCCAAGAAAGAATGATGGATATTTATTTTATGAAAGAGAATAACACTAATTGGCAGAAATATCATATCCATAGTAGAAACTATAGTTCATGCAACAACAACCATAGTTTCCTCTGTCGCAACCAAAGTACAACAAGATGTAGTACAATCGGTAGCATCCACAGTATACTCAACCATGGTATGCTCAACCGTAGCCTAACCAGCAACAACAACTTAACCAACCGTAGTATCAACCACAAGGAGGATTCTAAGGAGGATTTCATGGAGGTCGCAATAGAGGCTTCAGTTGTAGAGGTGCTATGGGACAAGGTCGTGGACCAGTGATGTTTTATAATTATGGATTTTTCATACATTACCAAAGGGATTTTCCAAACCTACAATATCAATGTACTTATTACATCATCGTGGATCACACTATCAAATACTACCCACAGTTGATTGCAAAGTGGCAAGCCAAGAACTCGCCACAACCATAGCTAAACCAGAATGCAAATCAGAATGTGCACCAAACTCAAAATCAGAATCAAGGAAATATTGTAGGAAAAATATTGGCGAAACCCAAAACTCATCCCATAGATGTTGGATTCATAATGAGAGGAGGAATAATGACAGGAGATGACATACCACTCCCAAATATTCGATTGGTGGCTTGAAAGAAGGTCTAGCTCGACATCTATGTTGAGAAAGAAACTTTCTTCGATGCAAGGGACTAATGGAATAGAAGCATGGGTGAGTTTCCTATATATTAAATGCAACCTACTTTTGATTCAACAATTGTTTCAAGACCATTACAGAAGGTTGGAACATTGCAAAATTTTCTAGAGAGATTTCTGTCGCTAGCCAAATATATTGATGCATTAGCAGAGATAGAAAGTTTGGTATACCAATAGGAGAAAGGGCGACAAAACCACGCCATGAATTATTTGCATAATAATAAAACATGAAGGGATATGAGAATGAACATAAACATATACAAATTGAAAACAACAATAAAATGCTTACCTTTAACACACACTCTCTCAAGGTATGATCTCATTCCTTGGTGACTTGTTTCTTGAAAGAGAAGGTATGATCCTAAATGTGTTTGACGATCTAGAAGGTATAAACCAGTATCTTTTGATACTAAGTTTAGGTTAGTTTACTAGTCTTGAATTTTCTTTTGTACTATTGTTATTATGCATATCAACGACCAACTTTAGCACACAGATCATGGAAGAGTGCTAAAGTTTAAAGAGATGAAAATTATGTTTAAATTATCTTACTTCTTTGCACATGCACAATGTTGTAAATCTTACTCATTTTTTATTGTTCTACTATTATGAATTTGGATCACATCATCTAGTTTATATCTTCTCCTTATACAATGATGATAAAAAAAATGAAACAATGTACCTGGAGAGAGACAAAATATTAAAGTCCTTTTTCTTGTTGTTCCTATGTGTAAAAGGTGTTAGTTATCCACCTTTATGGTACGCCTTGGTATTATGTGTATGAGGTTTGTCTTATATTCTTATTATGACCCCATTCGGTTGACTTATGGTCCTTTATATTGTACTTGGTCCTAGCACTCTTTTTTATTGATTAGTAATGTTGTTATTTCTTTGTTTCATCAGCTATAATATTGTTAATGTAAATGGAATTTGGTAAATCATCTCATGGACCAAATTTAACATAGTGACCAGTGGAGTGGTAAAGTTGAAAGAGATAAAAATTATGCCCAAGTGAGATATATCATTTCAAATAACCATGATGAGTATCGGTGGTGGTGAGGTTGTCAAAGAGGTAGTGAGTATAAATTCATGTTTGGTTTTATGATATGCTCTTCACATAATCACAACACATATCACTTGAAGGGCCAAGCATAAATGCAATGAGACATGGGAAAAATATATCGGTGGGATACTCCTAGGTTGGATGTGTCATTCAAGTCCAATTACTTAATCCTTCTATTAATACCTTTAACTCATAAGACATTCATTGTCTAGCAAATGAAATAGACCTAGCTCTATCATCCATTTGGAAACAAAAATGGAAAAGGGAATCTATCATAGGATTACATAGAGAGGATGAACAAATTTGGAATCAATTTGTACAAAGAATTCAACAATCATGTCCTATAACAAAGCATAGATGATGTGTCCTCCTTGTTTCAGCCTCTATTTTTAGGGGAGAGTGAGATAGAAGATTGGAGAAATTATTTAAAACTTGGAGATAAAATACCAATTTTAATTTGTACAATAAAGTATCTAATAATAAAAATACCATGTGGGGTTCCCTTGAAATCTGGTTCTATCCAAGGGAAAGAAATATATATTCCAAGTATAGCACCATTAGGACTTTCCTTTGAAATAGTATGCATTTATTTTTCAATTTTTGGATAAGCAAAAGATTTTCTATACAAAGACTCATCCATATTCATAATATCCACATAATACATATTTGTACATTTATATGAAAATTAGAAAATAGTTCTTGTACTTCCAAATAATAATAGAATTGACCCTAAATATTTGTAGGTACCACCAAATAGGTACTTTTTAGATCTATATTCCTTAAGTGAGGAATAAAGACTAGAATAATTTGAAAGCAAGACATCTATTACAAGATATAACATGTCAAGATCAACTAGAGGTGAAAAAGTAACGATTAAATTTCGTAGAAGCATGGAACATTTTCTTTCTGAAGGACGATCATTTGATTATGATAATGAGAGCATAGGTGACATTGAGTTTCCCTTGAGGTATAGACATATTTTAAAACAATGGATACCCAAGGAGCTGCCCAAAATGGACACGGATTTATTCCTCAATGGGAGGATTTATCACATTGCTCCATCTTCTTTACATGGATTGGGGATATCTTCCATGGATGTCATAATGGTCAAATATGGCACTAAAACTGAATTAATGGAGTATGTCGGACCAGAATACAAATACAATGACTGTTTGTTGTTGGTATGATTGTAATATTTCTCTGATATCATGTAGAGATAGTAGCTCCAATGATATGAGTAAATATGCTAAGAATAAGCACTAGAAATAGATCTTGCTACTAATATAATTATCGCAAGCATACACAAGAAAAATAGAGACAAGAATAGAGACCGAATCACATGAATGAAGAGATGAATATTGGAGTGTACCCTTCCATTGATTAATGATGAATAATAGTGTACATAAATAGTACATCCCTGTTGTAGGTACAACAGATCCCACTTCTTTTGACACAGGAACCCAATTATACATACGAAGATTTCTTAGTAAGACTCTTAGTAATCTTAAAGGGATTCCTTGAGATTATTATTTGACTCTTGGGATTCCTTAACTTAACTAAATTTCCAAAAATCCATGTTTGATTTATTTTGAAATGCAGAAAGATTTGATTTTTTCTTGGATTGTTTTAACATCCCACATGCCACAACCTGCAAGTTGCAGAATGCGGGTAACTTTTCATTTTGATATTTTATTTTTAATCCCACATCCCGCATCCCACAAATGTGGGATACGGGAGATTTTTTATGTGTTTTTATTTTTAGTCAACTTGCATCCCACAACTTGTGGAATGTGGGTTGCAGGGTTATCATTTGTTTACATTTTGGTTTGCATATTTCCACATCCTGCATCCTGCAAGATGCAGAATGTAGAATGCGGAGTCGATCGAATAATTTTTTTCTTTTCTGCTATTCTGCACTCCTCATCCCGCAACTTGTTGAATGTGGGTTGTGGAATGATTAATAAAATTGCGATTTTGTTTTTGATCCCGCATCCCACAAAATTGATCTTGGTCGTTCTTTTTATTTTTACCCTCATCTGACGGTCTGTATTATTTCTTGAGAATTACAAATATGATAGTTTTGATTTACGATTTTTTATTGTTTTTACTGCTGTAGTTTCTTCTGTTGTGTGATTTTAGCTCCATATTTTACCTCATGATTCCAACAGTGTTTTCTTCAGTTTCAGGTTCATTACCAAGTCACTTTCTCATGATTTGAACTGTTTACTATGATTCCTGTATAATTCAGTTTTAATTTATGGTACAAGTATTTAAATTTGCACATGGAAACTTCCAAAAACCCCAGATTTACCAGGAGTAAATTTTTTTAGAAGGACATGTTCACCAAAGCCTCGAATTTTGGTGTCTTTTCACTTATTTATTTTATGTATTGTACCCTGATGTTTATTCTGGGAAGTATCTATAATGTATTTGAGTCATGTCATGGCCCGATGTTCCGATCGGGAGATTCAATAATGTAAACTAGTCATGTAAAGTCATTGTGTGTAACCCTCCTATTGATCAAGGATTAAAGTCCCCGCAGTTGTGGGGCCCTAGGGTTATTAGACTCTCCTAGAGAAGTCGGACCTAGTGAGTTATTGTCGAGTCAGGAATTAGTATAAATAGAGATTTATCCTCTTTATTTATCACGCATTCACTCACACTCAGTTGCAGCACATAATTGAGAGAGAAGAAGTTGTTGGGACAAGAGAGAAAGAGAGACTATTGATGTCGGGAGATCATCTTACTATTTTGGTGTTGATTCTATCTCTGAGGAAGTTGTGGGGTTTTATCCTTTATGGTTACCCTAAGGAAAAACATTGTGTTCATTGTCTCTTATGTTTTATTGTTGTGCTTGTTATTCTCTCAGTTAAATATCCTAATATAATGATAGCTTGAAGGATATAAATCTAACATGTGTATTTCCATTTGAGGTTCTCAGTTAAGATGTCTAATCATACCAAGCTTGATGAAAATATTGAGGGAGATGATAACTTTTGAGCTTGGAAGTATTGGATCTCCCTCATCTTGGAAGAAAATGAGTTGGACTCCTACATCAATGAGGAGGTTCCAATCCCAGAGGGAGATGAGGCTAAGTCCTTACACAAGAATAAATTGGTCATGGCTAAGAGGATTATTGTTGATTCAATCAAGGATCACATCATACTACAGGTGTCCTCCCTAAAGAAACCTAAAGCTATGTTTGATGTCCTGACAAAATTGTTTGAAAGAAACAACATAAACTGGAAGATGACTTTGAGGAACGAGTTGAAGAATGTGAAGATCTAGAATGCAAAGACCATACAGTCATACTTCAAAAGGGTCTCCCAGATCAAAGAACAACTTGAAGCAGTGGATGAAGAAGTGGAGAATGTAGAGACTGTAATGACCACCTTGAATTGTCTCCCTAGGACATTGGACTCTTTCATTCAAGGGATCTGTGTCAGAAGAAGCTAGTCAAGTTCAACAGACTATGGGAATAATGCTCACAAGGAGAAGCTCAGATAGCAGCTCAATGGGAAGTGAAGATCAAGCTCTCACAGTTCAATCCAAGAAGAACAGAAGGGACTATCTTCATCATTCTGAAGGTAAGCATCCTCCCTCCAGAAAAACTNAAAGATTGTCCTAGAAACAAAAGAAACTCTCACAAGAAGAAAAACAACAAGAGAAGACATCATGCTCATGCTGCAGAAGATGATGAACCTTCCACAAAGAAAATCAAGCAAGAAAGTGATGATTCTTCAAGTGATGAAGAATATGTTTTGATTTTCGCTCTCACGGGAAACATCACACATGGAAGCAATGATTGGGTTATAGATAGAGGGGCTTCCAAACATATGATGGGATTCAAAGAGTTCTTTGTGAAACTATCAGAACATGAATCACCCCACAAGGTGAAACTTGGAGATGACTACTAGTATCCAATAAAAGGTAGTGGGGAATCCTCCTATAAGCTAAACTCTGGAAAGTCTATGAAGATGAAGGATCTATTGTTTGTACCAAGACTTAAGAAGAACCTCCTCTCCATATCTTCATTAGATGCAAAAGGCATGAGGGTTACATTTGTATATGGCCAAGTTCTCATGTGGCCAATGGGAAAGACTATTGATGATGTAGTAGTGATTGGGGAACAAGAGGGAGGTCTATACAAATTGAAGGGCCATCCAGAACAGGCCTTGGTCCATGACACAGTAGAGCCAAATGAACTTTGGCATAGAAGGCTTGCACATGTGCATTACAGAGCACTACCACTTGCAAGCAAAGCTTTTAAATTTCTTCCATAAATTCAGGAAAAAAATGATGGAGTCTGCAAAGGATGTGCAAAAGGAAAGAACACAAAGAATACATTTCCAAGTAGCAATAGCAAGGAAAAATGAATCTTGGAAATCATTCACTCCGATGTATGCAGTCCAATGTCATAAAGTTCATTAAGCGGGTATGTATACTATGTTTCTTTTATTGATGATTTTTATAGGAAGACATGGATATACTTCATGAAGAACAAAGATGAGGTATTTAGCAAGTTCAAGGAATTCAAAGCCTTGATTGAGAACCACACAGAAAATAAGATCAAAATCTTTCGATCAGATAATGGTGGAGAATTCACATCAAATGAATTCAAAGAATTATGCAAATATTCAAGGATTAAGAGGGAGTTAACCACTCCATATAATCCACAACATAATGGGGTTGCAGAAAGGAAGAATAGAACGATCATGGAAGCTGCAAGGGCTATGCTTCATGATCAATATCTTCCCATGCATCTATGAACAGAAGCTACCAAAACAATAGTGTATGTATAGAACCATACTCCACACAGAGTACTCGAGAACAAGACACCTGAAGAAGTCTTTTTTTCCAAGAAACTAGAAGTTAGCCATCTCAGAAGATTCGGTTGTCTAGTGTACATACACATTCCGAAAGAAAAGAGAACAAAGTTAGATCCTTCAGGAAAGAAGGGTATATTTGTGAGATACTCTGAAATATTGAAGGCTTACAGAATATACTTCCTAGGCTTCAAGAATATTTACATCAATAGGGATGTAACATTTGACGAAGACTCAACTTACAACAAATCTAGAAAGAGACCCGCTTAAGAACCTGAAGAAACAGAAGCACCCAGAATTCATGACACAACCATGAAGGAAGAAATTCAAGAAGAAGATCAAGAATTAGAAGAATATCAAGAACCTGTAGATCCACCTCAGGAGAAGAATCCTCACAAGAGGAAACCTGCTTGGGTATGAGAAGCTATCCAAGATGCAGAAATATATGGGGCTCCAAAAGAAAATCACAAAGAAAGAAAAAGAACTAGGTCCTGCTCTGGTTATGTAGCCTTATTATGTGACTTCATCGATAAAGAACCTTCCAACTATGAAGAAGCGTCAGAAAGGAAAGAATGGAAGGATTCTATGATCGAAGAGTATCAATCGATCATGAAGAATGATGTCTGGGATATTTTTCCAAGACCAGAAGGGAAGTCTATTGTAACTTCCAAATGGATCTACAAGATCAAGCATGTTGCAGATGGTAGGATAGAAAAATGTAAAGCAATATTTGTGGCTCGTGGCTTCTCCCAGAAAGAAGGAATAGATTATGAAGAAAATTTTTCACCTGTATCCATATACACTTCCATTAGTTCAGTACTTGCTCTTGCTACAGTGATGAAATGGTAGATACACTAGATGGATTTCAAGAATGCTTTCTTGAACGGTGTAGTGGAAGAGGAAGTGTATGTGGAGTAGCAACTTGGTTTTGAGACACATCACAGGGAGTCTCATGTGTGTAATTTGAAGAAATCCCTGTACAGTTTAAAACAGGCACCTGGGACATTGTACGGCATAATTGACAGCTTTCTATCCAGTTTGGGATTTACCAAGAGTAAAGCAGATTCCAACCTTTACTACAAGGCTGAAGATGGTAACCCAATGATACTCCTACTGTATGTAGATGATGTGTTTGTGATAGGTATGGGTGGGTTGATTTATGATACGAAGAGGAAGCTTGCTGCTAAGTTTGAAGTGAAGGACTTGGGTATGATGCACTATTTTCTCGGCATGGAGTTGTGGCAGAATGTAGATGGAATTTCCTTGAGACGAGGGAAGTATACAATAGAGATCCTGAAGAGGTTTAGGATGATGGACTGCAAGGCCATGACCACACCTATGGCATCGAACCTAAACCTATTGAGTGATGCTTCATTTGAGTCGGTTGATTCCATGATGTATCATCAGATGATTAGGTCCTTGATGTACCTAACGAATACGAGACCATATATTTTCTTTGCTGTGAACACCTTGAGCCAGTTCCTGACAGATCTGAGACATGTTCACTTGATTGCTGCAAAGCATATTTTGAGGTACCTAAAGGGTACAGTTGATTATGGGCTCAAGTATAAGGCTGATCAGAAGATTAACCTAGAAGGTTATGGTTATTCAGATTGGGCAGGAAGTGCCATCGATAGGAAGAGCACTTGAGGGTGTTGCTTCAGTATGGGATCAGGTGTGATCTCTTGGTTTAGTAGGAAGCAGTCCTATGTGGCACTGAGTACAGCTGAAGCAGAGTATGTTGCAACTTGTTCAACTAGTTGTGAGGTAGTATGGCTAAGGAAGCTGCTGTCTAATTTATTTGATCTCCAGTTGGATGCTACTTGTATATATTGCGACAACCAGAGTTGTGTGAAGTTGTCTGAGAACTCGATGTTACATGAAAAGTCAAAGCATATCGAGATCAAATATCACTATATCAGGGATATGGTGAAGAGAGGAGTAGTGAAGCTCCAGTATGTTGCGACAGATGAACAAATAGCTGATGTGTTGACTAAGCCATTGGCCAGAGTGAAGTGTGAGTACTTCATGGAGAAGCTTGGTGTTCTCTAGATCAAGGTTCCCTCAAAGGGGAAGTGATGAGTCCATGAGCCATTCTGCATGGTGAGAGGATTGGTTCCATCCATGGTCATATGTAAGGGTTGGGCCATTCTTTCATGGTGAGAGGATTGGTTCCTTCCATGTCAAATATCAGTGCTGAGCCATTCTGAGGTGACTGTGAGATGTGTTCTCACATGATTAGATATAAGTGCTAAATTCCATTCACGGGGAGAATGGAGGCACCTGGTCAGTTACCAGGAATACTCAGCTTGGAGCTGAGGACCATTTTGATGTGACTGTGGGATGCGTTCCCACATGATCAGATGTAAGGATAGATCCATTCTGACATGGGGGCAGGCCAGGCCCTCCCATGGTTAGATGTAAGGGTAGAGCCATTCTGACATGGGTGTAGGCTGGGACCTCCCATGGTCAGATGTAAGGGCAGAGCCATTCTGACATGGGGGTAGGATAGGCCCTCCCATGGTCAGATGTAAGGGCATAACCATTCTGACATGGGCGCATGTTGGTCCCTCCCATGGTCAGATGTAAGGGCATATCCATTATGACATGGGGGAAGGCTGGGCCCTCCCATGGTTAGATGTAAGGGCTGGGCCATTCTGACATGGGGGTAGGTTGGGCCCTCCCGTGGTCAGATATAAGGGCTGGGACATTTTTACATGATGGTGGATGTGTTCCTCTCATGTTTAGATGTGATTTTTTGGTGTACCATTCTGACATGGGGGTAGGTCAGGCCCTCCCATGGTCAGATATAAGTGTTCGACATGCCTTTCTAACTGGGTCAGATATAAGTGTTGAAGAAGATGAAGACCCACTTGGAGACTAGTCCTATAACCAGCATGAGAAAGGGTTAGCTCTGTAGAACTTCCTATGATGAGAAGAATCAAGAGATAGCACCAGTGATGATAACCCAGTGATGATCTAGATCGAGTGATGATCCAAATCTAGTGATGATGATCCAGCAGTGATGATCCAGTAGTGATGATCCATATTGAGTGACGATCCAAATCCAGTGATGATGATATAGATCGAGTGATGATCAAGAACCATATGAAGATGACAAGAACACAATGATGATCCAGATGATACAGAGAAGAATACTTGTGCTGATAAATTGTGTCGAGAGAATAACTTCCTAGTTAAAAGGGAGTGTTGCTATATTTGTAACTTCAAAATGTATTCACTTGTATGTTTTATGTATTGTACCTCGATGTTTATTTCGAGAAGTATCTGTAATGTATTTGAGTCATCTCATGCCCCGATGTTCCTATCGGGAGATTCAATAATGTAAACTAGTCATGTAAAGTCATTGTGGGTAACCATCCTATTGATCAAGGGTTAAAGTCCTCACAGTTGTGGGGCCATAGGGTTATTAGACTCTCCTAGAGAAGTCGGCCCTAGTGAGTTATTGTCAAGTCAGTAATTAGTATAAATAGAGAGTGAACCTCTCTATTTATCACACATTCACTCATACTCAGTTATAGTGCATAACTGAGAGAAAAAAAGTTGTTGGGACAAGAGAGAGAGAGAGACTACTGCTGTCGAGATATCATCTTACTATTTTGGGGTTTTGCTTTTGGCTTTGATTCTATCTCTGAGGAAGTTGTGGGGTTTTCTCCTTTATGGTTTCCCTAAGGAAAAACATTGTGTTCATTGTATCTTATGTTTGATTGCTATGCTTGTTATTCTCTTAGTTAAAGAGCCTACTATAATGCTAGCTTGAATGATAAAAATATAACATGGCCTACATATGATTGCTGCAAGACTGGCCATCCTACCTTATAACGATGTTGTTTGATGGATTATAGACCACGCCAATGTGAAATATCGTTCTTTCAATACCAGCACTGGGTCTCAGCTTGCCAATTTCTACCCTGAAACCTTTATCAATATTTATGATCTTAAACCTTATACCCAGTTCCGAGATGCTGACTTTGTTAATGCTACCAAATCCAAATTCAATTTCGACCAAATGGTTAAATCCTGGATGACTGAACCACACAAGTTTTCCAAGAGGAAAGATGAATTATACCCTGTTGAATGGTTTAAAGAACCTTGCTCTCTGCTTGCAGCGATGCTATGTAGGATTTATGGTCTCCCCAACTGTTATTTCTTTAAAGAAGAATGGGCTTCGATCGCTCATCATATTATAACTACGAGTGAATATTTCCCTTGGGCCTCAATCCTGTCACTTGAACTCAATAACACCATAAAAGAGTTCCAGAAATCCACTGCAAAGAAAAATCCCAATTTTTATCTTACTACCTTCATTATGGACATCTTCTGTGTTAAATTTTGCTACCCTAATTTAGGATGGAGTTGGGAATTACCAGGCCCCCCTATGCATATTTATCATTTCGATATCTCGAATAGAAATTATGTGGCTAGGTTTTACGATATATGTGAAAGTTTCCTCGGCCGAGTATATTTTCTGATTTTCAACAAAGAAGCCCCTACGTTCTCACCAGAGGTGAAGGCTCTCATAGGAACCATGGGAGACTGATATGTTGGTGAATCATTCACTTACATCAGGGTTTATGGTAGCAACGCTGCTCACATATTGCTAAAGGTAGTACCAGATAGGTTGATCTTAGAAGAGATCTCATTTCAAACAGTTACTGAAGGGATTTACAAAAAATGTGCTGCACCAAAGAGGAAATTTTGGCCCAGGTTCCTTATTACCATTGGATCCTTGAGCGTACCCACTTCTACTTGGGCATCGTAGCTGAGTGACCACATAGTGTCACTTAAACTTGGTTTTTCAAACAAAAGGTAGCATGATCCTAAAGGGAGTGTTTATTTACACTTAAAGAAAAATTATCTCAAAATTGGTTATGTTCATGAGGAAACTCCGAATGATTTCATTTATCAGGGAGTAGATACATTTTCTGAGGTCTTGGTAAGGGATAAGAACAAAGAAGAGAAAAGTCATATTCTGCAGTACCAGAAGTATATCAGAGACAGGGTAAAACTTTACAGGTCGATGGAATTGGACATCTTGGAGAGGATGACAAGAGACAAGGAAGAAAGAGAAGCTCAAGCTACAAAAAAAGAGGCTTTGGCATCCAAAACTACATCTATGGAAACTAGCTCAGGCTTGGATAAAGGGAAATATTCCATGGGAGAAATTACCTAGAGATCTATGGAGAAACAGGTTAGAGACTATTTGCAGACTTCAGAATAGATAAATCAAAATATGACTAGGATGAATTCATCGTTAAATACACAAGAAGTTGCAACCTCTCAATCAGCTAAAGTTGCCAAGGTAACCAATGTGATTGAAAAGACTCAACCTAAGGAAACTCAGGTTGAGTACAAAGCTTTAAAGAAGACAAATATCTCCATTCCTGTTCCTACCATTGACCTTACTCATTCAAAGGAAGAGGAGGGAATAATTTATCCTGTTCTTGTTACTGTTGAGACTGGTAATTATTTCCAAAATCTCACCAATGGTAGCAATGGTAAAATTTCATCCCCTCTTCGTACGTCTCAATATTCTAGTTGGGTTGTTCCCTCTTCTTCTACAATACTTCTTTCATCAATAATGGATTTATCATCATTATCTGATGGTTCTATTGTGACACCTTTTATGACTAAGCTCCATCAGAATGCCACTTGTTTTCCCAAATCAATCACACCTGTTCCTATGGATATCCCTATTCCTTCATCTATTGTGCCTCCATTTTTTAAAACCCCTTTACATATCCCTTCATTCATCTCGGTATCATCCCCTATGACTGAGAAAATTACAACAGTTTTACCATCATCATTTCCCAAGACCACTAGTGTGCAATTTTCTTTTGTGGAAGCCTCTATTTAGAACATTTATTCATCTCTTGAAGTAACTCTTACTTAGAATATTACTTCCTCCATTACTACCTCTGATATCACTATGGCTATACCTTCTCAAACCACAACTCAAACTTCATCTTTGATATCCATAGGCATTAGCATTTCCCCCGTTGATGAATTCAGAGATGAGTTCAATGAATATTTTGTGGTGTCTTTGGGTGAATATAGATATAGTAAAGCTAATAGATCAATGGTGAAGCGAGGTAAGAAGAGGGGCATAGTTCAAAATGATATGAATATGACAATGGTAAATGAAGTTGTATGGACACAACAATCAAGTGATCCCAAAACCTATGCTATAGATGCAGCTTATATTCTAGGAGCCTTCACAGGTGCCAATCTGGATGTTGTTAATTCTTTAAGAAGAGAGTTTGATAAACAAAAAGCAGAAATTGTTAGTCTAAAAGAAGCACTAGAACAGCTCAATAAATAGCATGAGGCCAAGCAAGATGAACTTCAAATGAAGAATGCTACTCTCAGTGAATAGATCCAAAAGGAAAAGGATGACAATGTCACTTTGGTTCAAAAGGTTGCATTATTAGAAAGACAATATGAAGATGCAATTGCAAGTGTAGCTTCATCCTCATTTTCCATATTTTCTCAAGAAGAGTTTAAAGAGTTTGTTATCCAAACTAACAGGGAACACTATGATTTGATATGTGAGTTATTTAAAACTCTAGCTGATATATTTGAGACTTGCATGGTTTTTGATAAAATGTCTGTAGTTTTGGAAGACCTAATTGACAAAAGATAGCAGGACGCAAAAGATTATGATGAGGTTACAAATTATCAGAGGTACATGAAATAAAAGCTTGATAATATCAATTTTCTCACTACTTTTCAGTTTAAAAGAGCTAGAACTATATTGAGAGCTTGGGAAGACTTAGATGAAATAGTGGATGAAGCTATAAATAAAGATAAGGCTATCTATGGTAGAAGATGGTATGCAGTTGATAATATCATGACTAAATTATCCTTTCCTACCGTGGTACTTATTGAAAAGGCATGTCCACTGTTAGATTTTTAACATTTAAGCTAGCATTATATTAGGATCTTTAACTGAGAGAATAACAAGCACAACAATCAAACACAAGAGACAATGAACACATTGTTTTTCCTCAGGGAAACCATAAATGGAGAAAACCCCACAACATCCTCAGAGATAGAATCAACACCAAAAGTAAAACCCCAAAATAGCAAGATGATCTCCTGACAGCAGTAGCCTCTTTCTTTCTAGCCCCGGGAACTTCTTCTCCCTCAGCTATGCGCTACAACTGAGTGTGTATGAGTGTGTGATAAATAGAGAGACTCACTCTCAATTTATATTAATTCCTGACTTGAAAATGACTCACTAGGGCCGACTTCACTAGGTGAGTCTAACAACCCTAGGGCCCTGGAACTGTGGGGACTTTAACCCTTGAACAATAGGAGGGTTACCCACATTGACTTGACATGACTGGTTTACATTATAGAAAATCCTGATCAGAACATCGGGGCATGACATGAATCAATTACATTACAAACACTTCCATGAATAAACATCAGGGAACAATACATAAGAAATACAAGTGAATAAATTTCGAAGTTACAATTACATCAACACTCCTTCTTAACTAGGAAGGTATTCGCTTGACACAATTTATCAACACAAGTCTTCTTCTCTGTATCATATGGATCATCATCGATTCTTCATCATCTTCAAGTCATCTTCATATTCAAGTCATCATCATCTGGATCTAGATCATCACTGGATTTGGATCATCATCATTGGATCTGGATCATCACTTGATCTAGATCATCAGTACTGGATCTAGATCATCACTCGATCTGGATCATCTCTGGTTCTAGAACATCTTTGTTGGATCATCATCATGGGTACTATCTCTTGATTCTTCTCATCATAGAAAGTTCTACAGAGCCAGCCCTTTTTCATGTTGGTTATAGGCCTAGCCTCCACGTAGGTCTTTTCTAGCACTTATATCTAACCCTAAGTTAGAATGGCTTGCCCAACACTTATATCTGATCATGTAGGAACCAATCCTGTAATCATATTAGAAAGGCATGCTTAGCACTCACATCTGACCATGTGGGAACACATCCCACAACCCTATCAGAAAGGCCTAGCACTCACATCTGATAACCAATGTTAGAAAGGCCTAGCACTTACATTCAGCCATGCAAGGAACTAATCCTCCATGCAGAAAGGGCTCTACACTTACATCTGATCATTGTAGGAACCAATACTACAATCGCCTTAGAATGGATTTGCACTTACATCTGATCATTGTAGGAACCAATCCTACAATCGCCTCAGAATGGATCTACACTCACATATGATCATGTAGGAACCAATCCTACAGTCACATCAGAATGGCCCTCAGTCTTAGACTGAGCTTTCCTGGTAACTGACCAAGTGCCTCCATTCCAAGAATGGAATTCAATGCTTATATCTGATCATATAGGAACCAATCTTGCAGTCACATCAGAATGGCTTAGCACTCATATTTGACATGTGAGGAACCAATCCTCTCTTCATGACAGAATGACTCATCCCTTACATCTGACCATGGAAGGAACCAATCCTCTCACCATGTCAAAATGGCTCACGGACTCATCACTTCCCTTTGGAGGGAACCTTGATTTGGAGAACACCAAGCTTCTCCCTAAAGTACTCAAACTTCACTCTAGCTAATGGCTTTGTCAACACATCAACTATCTATTCATCCATCACAACATAATGGAGCTTCACTGCTCCTCTCTACACCATATCCCTAATATAGTGATACTTGATCTCGATATGCTTCGACTTGTCATGGAAAACTGGGTTCTTCGACAACTTCACACAACTCTATTTGTCGCAATGTAGACAAGTAGCATCCAACTGGAGATCAAATAAATTAGACAGCAGCTTCCTCATCCATACTACCTCACAACTAGCTGAACAAGCTGCAACATACTCTGCTTCAGTTGTACTCACTGCCACATAGGATTGCTTCCTGCTAAACCAAGAGATCACACCTGATCCCATACTGAAGCAACACCATGAAGTGCTCTTCCAATCGATGGCACTACCTGCCCAATATGAATCAACATAACCCTCCAAGTTAATCTTATGATTCACCTCATACTTGATCCCATAATCAACTATACCCCTTAGGTACCTCAGAATATGCTTTGTAGCAATCAAGTGAACATGTCTCGGATCTGTCAGGAACTTACTCAAGGTGTTCACAACAAAGAAAATATCTGGTCTCGTGTTTCTCAGGTACATCAAGGACTTAATCATCTGACGATACATCGTAGAATCAACTACTTATGATGAAGCATCACTCAATAGCTTCAGGTTCAATGCCATAGGTGTGGTCATGGCCTTGCAGTCCATCATCCCAAACCTCTTCAGGATCTCTACTGCATACTTCCCTTATCCGAGGGAGATTCCATCCGCATTTTGCCACACCTCCATGCCTAGAAAATAGTGCATCATACCCAAGTCCTTCATTTCGAACTCGACAATAAGCTTCCTCTTTGTATCATCAATCAACCCATCCATACCTGTTACAAATAGATCATCTACATATAGTAGGAGTATCATTGGGTTACCATCTTCAACCTTGTAGTAAAGGTTGGAATCTGCTTTACTTTTGGTAAATCCCAAACTAGATAGAAAGCCATCAATTCTACCTTACCATGTCCTGGGTGCTTGTTTCAAACCATACAGATATTTCTTCAATCTACACACATGATACTCCCTGTCTTGTGTCTCAAAACCGAGTGGCTTCTCTACATACACTTCCTCTTCCACTACACCATTCAAGAAAGCAGTCTTGACATCCATTTGGTGTATCTTCCATTTCATTATTGTAGCCAGAGCAAGCACTGATCTGATGGAAGTGTATCTGGCTATAGGTGCAATGGTTTCTTCATAATATATTCCTTCTTTCTGTGAGAAGACATGAGCCACGAATATTGCTTTATATTTAACTATGCTTCCATTTACAGCATGCTTGATCTTATAGATCCATTTGGAAGTTACAACAGACTTCCCTTCTGGTCTTGGGGCAACATCCCAAACATCATTCTTCATGATCGATTGATACTCTTCAATCATAGCATCCTTCCATTCTTTCCTTTCTGCAACTTCTTCATAGTTGGAAGGTTCTTTATTGATAAAGTCACATAATAAAGCTACATACCTGGAGCAGGACCTGGTCCTCTTTCTTTCTTTCTGATACTCTTATGGAGTCCCATATCTTTCTGCACCTTGGATAGCTTCCCGTACCCAAGCAGGTTTCCTCTTATGAGGATTTTTCTCCTGAGGTGGATCAACAGGTGCTTGAGGTTCTTCAAATTCTTGATCTTCTTCTTGAGTTTCTTCATTCATGGTTGTGTCATGAATTGTGGGTGCTTTTGATTCTTCAGGATCTTCAGCAGGTCTCTTTCTGTATTTGTTGTAAGCTAAGTATTTGTCAAATGCTACATCCCTACTGATGTTGATATTCTTGAATCCTGGGAAGTATATTTTATAAGCCTTATATATTTCAGAGTATCCCACAACTATACCCTTCTTTTCTAAAGGATCTAACTTTGTCCTATTTTCTTTCAGAATGTGTATGTACACTGGACAGCTGAATATTCTGAGATGGCTGACTTTTGGTTTCTTGCTGGAAAAAGATTCTTCAAGTGTCTTGTTCTCAAGTACTCTGTGTGGAGTATGGTTCTATACATACACCGTTGTTCTAGTAGCCTCTTCCCATAGATGCATGGGAAGATCTTGATCTTGAAGAATTTCTCTTACAACTTCCATGATCATTCTATTCTTCCTTTCTGCAACCCCATTCTATTATGGATTATATGGAGTGGATAAATCCCTCTTAATCCCTGAATCCTTGCATAACTCTTTGAATTCATTTGATGTGAATTCTCCAGCATTATCTGATCGAAAGGTCTTGATATTATTTTCTGTGTGGTTCTCGATCAAGGCTTTGAATTCCTTGAACTTGCTGAAAACTTCATCTTTGTTCTTCATAAAGTATATCCATGTCTTCCCAGAAAAATCATCAATAAAATAAACATAGGATACATACCCGCTTAAAGAACTAGATGACATTGGACCGCATACATCGGAGTGAATTATTTCCAAGATTCCTTTTTATTTGCTTTCGCTACTTGAAAATGTCTTCTTTGTGTTCTTTCCTTTTGCACATCCTTTGCAGACTCCTTCTTGTTTTGCTTGAATTTATAGAAGACCTTCAACAGCTTTGCTTGCAAGTGGTAGTGCTATGTAGTTCACATGTGCAAGCCTTCTATGCCAAAGTTCATTTGGATCTACTATGTCATGGACCAAAGCTTGTTCTGGATGGCCCTTCAATTTGTATAATCCTCCTTCTTGTTCTCCAATTACTATTGCATCGTTAATAGTCTTTCCTCTTGTCCACAAGAGGACTTGGCCATCTACAAATGCAACCCTCATGCCTTTTGCAACCAGTGCCGATATGGAGAGAATATTATTCTTTAGTCCTGGTACAAAAAAGACATCATTCATTTTCATAGACTTTCCAGAGTCTAGATTGTAGGAGGATTCACCACTAACTTTTATGGGATATTGGTAGCCATCCCCAAGTTTCACCTTATGGAATGAATTATGTTCATATATTTTCTCAAAAAATTCCTTGAATCCTTTCATGTGTTTGGAAGCCCCACTATCAATAAGCCAATCTTTGCTTCCATGAGTGACAGTTCCTGTGAGAGCGGAGATCAGAACATATTCTTCATCACTTGAAGATTCTTCACTTTCTTGTTTTACTTTCTTCCTAGGAGGATCATCATCCTTATTAGTGTGAGCATGATGTCTTATTTTGGAGTTCTTCTTCTTCTTGGATCCACTCTTATTCATGGGACAATTTCTAGCAAAGTGTCCTCTTTCATCACATGTATAACATCTGCGTTTTGATGGATCCCTTTTTACAAAATTATCTTTCTGATGAGAATGCTTACGTTGGTGATGATGATTTTCCCTTCTTCCTTTCTTGGAGTGTACTATGAGAGCTTGATCTTCATTTCCCATCTTTTCTTCTTGAGCTACTATTCTAGCTTCTTCTTATGATAATTCTTCCCACAGTCTGCTGAACTTGATTAGCTGCTTTCTAGCACAGATTCCTTAGATGAAAGAATCCCATGACCTAGGGAGACCATTCAAGGTTGTCATCACAATTTCTGCACTCTCCACTTCTTCATCTAATACTTCAAGTTTTTCTTTGATCTGGGAGACCCTTGTAAAGTATAACTAGATGGTCTCCTCATTTTGATCTTTACATTCTTTAACTGGTTCCTTAGAGTCATCTTTCGGTTTATGTTCTTCCCTTCAAATAGTTTGGTTAGGGCATAAAAAATATCTTTAGGTGTCTTGAGGGAGGACACTTGTGGTCTGAGGTGATCCTTGATTGAATCAGCAATAATCCTCTTTTCCATAGCCAAATTATTCTTCTGTAAGGCCTTAGCCTCATATTCATCTGGAACTGGAACCTCCTCATTCATGTAGGAGTCCAACTCATTTTCTTCCAAGACCAGGGAGATCCTATACTTCCAAGCTCGAATGTTATCATCTCCCTCAAGCTTTTCATCAAGCTTGGTATGATGAGACATATTAACTGAGAACCTCAAATGGAAATAAAAAAGATTTAGATCTTACCAGGTCAAGATGTTGGATCTCGATTTGGAGCTGAATTTCTGCAGTGCTAGTTCAGGAGCAAATTAGGGTTGAATTTCCTGAATATTTGTCCAACCAAATGCTTTGATCTTGATCTCTAAACTTTGATTTTGAGGAGTAGATCAATCCAGGCCTAGGATCACTCAAAAATTCCACTTCTGTGGAAAGCTCAGAATCATATTCTGTTTCGACAGAAAGATGCGCCCTAGGGAGGAGAGTCATCCCACCCTTCTTTTGCTGAAAATCTATGGAGAGAGAGCCAAAAAGTAGGAATCCCTAGTTCTTACAGCTGTATAGTGTCTTCTTCTCAGGTTATCTTTGATACCATGTTAGATTTTTAACATTTAAGCTAGCATTATATTAGGATCTTTAACTGAGAGAATAACAAGCACAACAATCAAACACAAGAGACAATGAACACAGTGTTTTTCCTCAGGGAAACCATAAATGGAGAAAACCCCACAACTTCCTCAAAGATAAAATCAGCACCAAAAGTAAAACCCCAAAATAGTAAGACGATCTCCCGACAGCAGTAGCCTCTTTCTTTCTAGCCCCAGCAACATCTTCTCCCTTAGCTATGTGCTACAACTGAGTGTGTATGAGTGTGTGATAAATAGAGAGACTCACTCTCTATTTATACTAATTCCCAACTTGACAATGACTCACTAGGGCCAACTTCACTAGGTGAGTCTAACAATCCTAGGGCCTCGGAACTGCGGGGACTTTAACCCTTGAACAATAGGAGGGTTACCCACATTGACTTGACATGACTTATTTACATTATAGAAACTCCCGATTGCAACATCGGGGCATGGCATGACTCAATTACATTAAAAACACTTCTCAGAATAAACATCGAGGTACAATACATAAGAAATACAAGTGAATACATTCTGAAGTTACAATTACATCAAAATCCACCTGGACTGATGATTGAGCAAGTAGAGCGACAGAGGAATGACTAGGAGGAGAAAATCAAGGAACTTGACCACATCAACATCCTTGATGTCGAGCAGTTAATAAAACAACCATTTGCAGTACAAGGCAAGATCCATGTCTATATCCGAGTCTGGCATAAGTTGGCTAAGAATGAGGTTGAATATTACAAGTGCAATGCTCAACTTGGCATAGAATCGGTCACTTATCCTGATATCGAGGAGCTTCTACGAATTTGGAGGGCACGGAAATATTTCTTAGGATATTAGCCTTGTTTAGGTTTTTTTATCCCCTCTAGGGGGAATTCTATTGTTTGTAATAATTATTTAAGTGAATGATCTCTAATGTATCAAGGAATTTTGACCTTTGGAAAGGGGAGACTGATACACGGGATTGTACAACACTTCAATTGTTTTTTACCAAGGTTTTGTGTAATTTTTTATAGAGAATTCTTAATAAATACAGTGTTGCAATTTTTATCTCTTGTACTTGATCTATCAAATTTATTTGACAAGTTTTAGTTTCTTGGTCCAAATGATCAGATAGTACTGTGGTTCATTTGTAATCTATTAATGTGTTTATTTAACTTTGATTTATCTCTGTTAACTATTAACACATTGATAAAGTTTCATGAAATTTCTTTTATGAACTATCTTTATCTCATTAGAGGAAATTTCAACTCAAAATGGGCCTCCTAAGGAAAATTAATAAAATAATAGTTAAAATAATAAAATAATATTTATTAATTTTGGAGGAAGAAAAGAAAAAACTACTTTTTTGTTTGTATTTTCAACATATCTCCATGTGTTGTTACTCAAATTTCAATCTAAAGAGCTCGTTTGATGTACCCACTCGACATACTTTTGACAGGTCCCGCTACCCCAAAAACAAGAAATACCTGAAAAAACGTGATGATGACATCATCATCACGTTTTTTCAGGTATTTCTTGTTTTTGGGGTAGCGGGGCCCATAAAAAATATGCCGATCAAAATTTGAGTAACAACATATGGAAATATGTCAAAAATACAAACGAAAAAAGTAGTTTTTTTTATGATACCTATCCCCAAATTTATATTAAAATTTTGTTTAAGAGGTGCTCCCTTTTTGAATTTTAAAGCATTTTGATTGGTTAATACATGGTGACATGAAATTTGTATTATTTTTGGAAGGCCCATTTTGAATTGAAATTTCCTCTAATGATTTCTGCAAATGTTTCAGCAGTAAATGTTTTATGGCTTATAAGTTGGTTTTCCAACTAACTTGAGCACTTGTAGGTTATCTTGAATGGTTTAATTCTGATTTATTGTTATTTAATTTTCATTAAACAATTGTAATTTCAGTAAGCACAGTTTCATCTTATTTACATTTTTGTCAATTTGATGAATTGCTTGTTCTTCATACACCTCAAGACAACCTGTAATCCTTCAACACCTTTTCAAAGTAGTTCAGACTTAGATTAAGTTCATCTTCCTAGTTAGGTTAAGTTTTCCCTTTTCTTTTATCAACTCTTTGTTTTCCATTTTGGAAAACAGATCCACTCTAGATCAAGTTCACCCATAAGCCAGCAGAGGCTACTAAAGTATCCATGGGGGATTACCATACCAAACAACTTGAGGATAGAACATACCTATGTGGGATTGTTCGAAGCCTTTGGCTGGGTTTTCTCCGCATGTTGTAAGCCTTAAACACCCTTATTAGCCACATACATAGTTGGGGCTTCAACAATCCCTCATAGGTAAAATCAATTTTTATTGGAGACAACTCATCAACAGCTCAAAAAGATAGACTTACTAGATATGATAAACCCCCATAGGTGGCTAAGGCACTTCCCAAATCATTCAAGGACCTCACAAATTAGAAAAAGAAAGAGTGAGTTTTCAAGAGTGATGGAAAAACATGCTAATATTGGAAAATCGAGAGAAAATCATGGAGGATGGGTTGGAAACAAAATATAATAGTTTCCTAGTTGACTAGATTCACCTTATCCACAGAAAAGATGGATAAAAGGAGAATAAGGAACAATCTGCATAAAATATGGATAAAATAAGAATAAGGAAAAATCTGTAGGAAAGCGCAGTTACTAATTCTGGAAGTCAATAAAGAGGACAGGATCAACCTAGAATCATAATTAAAGCATTCATGAGGTGTATATGGAAAGTGTTGACTATGTAGTGTAAGTGGATGCCACCTATCTAGGCTAGTGGGTAAAAAATAAATCAAAATTGATTAAAATATTATCCTAAGTTATTAAGTGGGTTTATTATATTTCTACACCCCCCTTTAAGTATGACTTTATGATGATATATAGGTGTATATAGCTCCAAGAAACAAGGCTATGGTCACCCTTTACAATTATTCATGTCCAAAAAAGCGAGGAAAGAGGGAAAACAACATGGATAAAATCATCCCTAAAGAAAGGACAAGGCACAAAATTTTAACAATATGTATTCAACATATATTTATCTTCATTTGAATGAGCTAATTGAACTGCTTTTGGTGAAATATTTCGATGAATAAATCATGAACTCTGTGATCATGTTCTAGAGTGTAGAATCTACAAAAAATGAGAGGAGAGACTCCTTGTCTCTCATCAACTGATGAAGTAGAAGAACAAGTATGAATATTTATTGCTGCTAAAAACGCTTATCTGCAAAAAGGTTATAAAATTGAAAAGAGATCTATGCATATTCCTTCCCAAAGAGTACAAAAATTAAGACAATTTGTTACACACTCAATTTTCTGAATAACTACAAAATTGTGATGTGAATCACATGTCATTATTCAAATATGATGTAGAACATTTCCAGATATGATATGAGGCTGATAAATCTATGTTATATCAGAAACATTAGCATATGGAACAGAAATTACAAAGGTTTTAGTGACTCCATGAGGATATAGTGCTAAACTAGGAAAATTGATAAGTGTAAAAATCAAAATGCTGAATGGACTTGAGATATGAACCATAATTGTTTATATGATATCCAAACATGTGTAATATCAATCCAAATATTACTAAGTTCATGGATAAAAAACCAGTGAAAGATAGGCAAGACTTCAAACCATGTTATAGAAGTAACATTGCATAAGAGACCAATGAGGAATCAACTAATGAACTTGGGATTTGTATAGTATTAGGATTAGTTAGAGGTATGGTATATGGTATGGATGGTGGTATGAATTAAATAATGACATGTATATCATCCTTAAAACTTATTTCTAAATAATAATTATGGTGTGAGGAAGAGCTACTTAAAGACATGTCAGAATCTACTGAAAAATCACAATTATTGAGAGATGAATCTAGGAGACTGATAGGTGGATTATCAAAGAAAGGATATGATATTTATGATTATTATATATCATAAAATTAATATATATTAGAGACATGATAAAATTATCTTACTCTGGCACTCAAATAATAGTTTATATCACCTTGGAACTGCGCACTATGACAGTGTTTTGAAGAATCAAAAGGCTTCTCTATCTCATCTGGAACATCAATGTTGTTCTTATCAAGAAGATAAGAGATGATGTCCATATTATTATTGAAACATTTATTATTTGGATGAAATACATTGCTACAATAAGAACACTTGGATGTGCTCCCTTTCTCCTTAACCTTCTTCACTGAATCTTCATCTGTAGGCTTCAAACTTTCATCTTCAATTTCTGACTTTGGCTTCTTCTCTTTCACAATTTGATTTTCTTTGGATTTGGTATTATTGCTTCCTTGAACTATGAGAGAATGATCCTATCCCTTATAATATTTAATATCTCCCATATGGATCAATTTGTCTTGCTCCTTTGTTAGTGAATCAAATAAAGTACACAAAGAAGGAATTTTCCAATTAGAAACATGTTATCATGTAAAATGGAACTTCTTCATCCGAGTACTTACACCCAATGTGCCATAACACAAAAGGACATAATGGATTGAAGTATCCAAAACACTATAGATGGGAATGACCTTTTATACATCATTACCTTACCATCTAGATTTTTTTTTATGGACATTAGGTTGAATACGTGACTATTTGCATAGCAACCCGCGTATCATATGTGAGTATGTGCATTGCAACTCAGGTATACATTATTAGGGCTTGCACCCACGGGTTTCCTTAAAAAAATTCACATATCATACATGACTTTCCAATATCAATAGTCATGTATTCCTTAATCCAAACTTAAAAAATATAAATACGATTAGTTGAGGACAGTTGTGCCCTTAATCATAAATATCCCAACTTCCTTAACCATCTCAACCTTCATAACCTCTCTCTATCCTCATGTATAAATAGAGAGTAGGGGTTGAGGCTAATCAATCGTAAGTGATAGAGAAAATTTATGCTGGTGGTTTTCCTTTAGATATCTTGGAGCAATAGAACTCATTGTCCTTGGTTAGCAAAGGAGCACTTGTCTTAGATGTTGGGTTGTAATCTCACCTCATTTGTTTATCAATATAAAATAAATTTCTTCTCTGAATATTGTGTATTTGCACTCTTATATATTGTGATTTATGAATTATCTTATTGTTTTCATTATGAATATGTTATTTAATTAACCATTGATATAATATATAAATATTGCAAGAAGGATCTTGTTCTTTGCAGGTGATTAGAGACACCCTGGAAGCTATGGAAGCAACTTGAAAAGAAGAAGAAAATATAGGATCGACCATCATAAATTAGGTATTCCTAATTTCTTTTTATTTCTATTTCAAATTTTGAAATGGATGATTGTCTACAAGTTAATTTAGTAATTTGGTAAACCCAGAGACCCTAGGTTATAAGGGTGTGTTTTCTTGAACAACAGAACTAGCAACTCCACCAGGGAATCCAACCTGTTGTGGGTCCCCTCTTTAGGCTTTCCTGGCTATTTTTTTCTCTATCTCATTCTGTTTGTGATTTGCTTTAATTTTATCTTTGATTTCTAGTATTGCATGTTCAGATACTGTCTGTCAGTTGCTTTTGTTTTTGAAAATTTTTGACAGCATACGTGGGTTTCCTTGGTGACAATCACGCATTGCACTTTGTATATGTAGGTTTTTTTACTGACAGTCGTGTATGGTACACGGGTTTCCTTTAGGATAACCGCATATTCCTGTAGGTGTCTGTGAGTCTATAAGGTTCTTTCTTCTCCCTGTTTTTATGATTACTAAGATGAACGTGAAGGTTCTTTTTTGACATGATATTGTGGTCTTAGGTCTGTCCATTTCATAGTTTACTTGATTAGTCAAGTCCTTGAGTTTTTTTGTGTTTGAATTTCTTCATTGGTGAATGTGTTAGGTCCTCCTACTTGGATTTTTGGGTCTGAGAGCTTTTTTTTTAGGTCATTTATCAGTCCTTTGTAACACTGATATTCTCTGTACTATTTTTCATGGTCTGAGTTAGCCATTCTTTCCACTTATGGATCTATTAGTACTTGATTTGATAGTTCCGCCAAGTCTAGTTTTTGTGCCATTTCTTCCTATTTGGGTGAAGTGTGTTACTGTAGGGTTTGTTCGCATCATTTACGGTTATATGATTAGATTGTTCAAACTCACTCAATTTGCATGTACTTGCATCATCATTTTTGAATTTTTTGAAAAAGAAAAGACAAACATTTTTGTACTTTTTGCATTAGGTTGCATTTAGTTATTATTTTCATTATTTTTTCAGAAAAAATAAAAAAATTTAAAGTCTTATAGTTTCTCTTTTGTTTAAAATTTTCATTAGCTTGCATTAAAAAGAAAAAGAAAAGAAGAATTAACATTGTAGTTTCATTTACTTTGAAATTTTTTATACATCGATTTTTCTTTATTTCTACTGAGTCTATAACATCATACAATCTCATCCTACTACCTTTGACTAATACAACCCATTAAAAGAATGATTAATTAAAATTTTACTAGTAAGTTCCTTTTTTCTAGGCTCGTACATCAACTAGTTTAGGCTAGGATTGTGGACTAGGGTGTTTTAACTGTCCATAAGCATTTGATTTCAGACATAGTGGCCTTTCATTAGGTAAATCCTCTTCTACAAGATACCATCTATAAATATCCTCTCACACAGGAGTTAAGCGCGAGGTCACGTTAGAACTTGGTTGAGGAGATAACCCTCCAATTCCTTGTTAGATTGGATATCAAGATATTTATGCATTTTGGGATCTTGTAAATACCACCTCTTGGGCCTCTTGCAGTTCCAGTGTTGACAAGCTTTTGATATTTTCTACCCTCCCCATGCATAAGGATCAAGCTTGAGACTATTCCTCCAGTCCCTCGGTGTAGTTGTGGTAGCTTTTAGTTTCTTGACACTAGGGATCATACAAAGGCGTTATTGGAAGGCTATTTCCAATACACCTTGGATGGACTTGGAAGGTAAACCTAGTATATAGTTTGGGAGGGTGGTTGGGTGATTTCAATGCTTGTGTCCAAGAACATCTTCGCAGGATTATAAGTAACCATCCATCATTCTTCACTAGTAGGACTTGGGACCTAATCATCCCAGCATATCCTTTAGAAGGTGTGCCTTATATCTGTTGTGTCTGTGTGACTTTAGGACATTTTTAGTGAGTGTTGTTTGGTTTTTCTATGTTTATTTATCCTTTAGCTATCTATGAGTCAAATTTTAACTATGGAGGACCAACCTGTTCGTACGTGCAGAAGGTTGCAAAATCTTCCTCCATCTGTTACAGTGGATCCTCCACCACCCCCTCATAGGTGGAGACTAGATACTAATGATTCTTTTGAACCAGTAGAAGTTGGTGAAATTCCAGGTGAACTAGAAATTAGGATTAAGCAGGAAGAAACAACTGCACTAGACATTGAATACTTGCAGGCTAATGAGTTTGCAAGTAATTTTAACCCACCTCTAACTGACTCAAAAGATCATGTGATCATCCAAGTTCTCCCTTTTAGTTCACCTGTGATTGGTGTTCCTATGAGCAGAGTTATGTCTAGTTCTATAGAGGGTATTTCTACCCCAACTTCATCCATTTTGGTTGGTGGAGTCCCACCTCCCCCGGCTAGTGCTCCAAGACCAAGTGCATCTATTGCACCCCTGTCACCAAGTAGCTAAGTGGTTCAAAAAATGACTCCCTCTAATGTAGTAGACCTATCTAGTGGGGTAGTCACTAGGATTCCCAATGCACCTTTTTCTTCCTCCTCCTTCATGCATACAAATCAGAGTGGTCCAAGTGGATCCTCCTTGTTCGTCTAAGTTTTTTGTGGAATGGGGGGCACATTCCCATAGCCACTCCTTATGTAGGTCCTACACCTTAATATTTGGGCATGTATTTTGGAAGAATAAATTCTTTTGGACAAGGTTTTCAAAAACCAGTTTCGACTCTTTTAATCAGCTCTCCCTTTTCACTTTTTAGTGGAGGGATACTTGCTCTTATTTTTCAAACTCCAGTTTCATCTGTAGTGGCTCAAACCACTTATAATGCACCACAAACAAGTAATCCAGTATCTTTCGGGTGAAATCCTTTTCATAGTAGTCTGACTACTTCACAACCGACGGCTGGGGGAATCCCCACCTTTTCGTTTGGGAACTAGGGGGAAACTCCTTCTACATCCCAGACTCCTTGTTTTCAAGATATGGTTAGGCCAAATATTCCTTTCATGGAAACTTTAAAATTTAAATACTTGTCAAAGCTGATAAATGACCTTGTGCGGCATAGTGCGGCATGGCCACCTATTCATATTAAGTTACCTTCAGACATTCCTAAGTTTGAAGGTAAAACTAGTGAAGATCCAGGTGCCCATATAACCACTTTTCACCTATGGTGCTCTTCAAACTCACTGAATGATGACTCCGTTCGATTAAGTATTTTCCATAGGACCCTGACTCATGCTACATCAAAATGGTACATTGAACTTTCCTCTGCTGCATATGATAGTTTTTTGGATGTAGAAACGGTGTTCTTCAATCACTTCTATTTTTTGGAAAAACAAAGCCACACATATCTCGTATCACATCCAGGAGTAGCAAAGATGGAAGAGGCTTATCAAAGCCACCATACCTTTTGAGTTCTTATTAGAGTGGTTCTTAAAATATTTACTACCTTATATATCTAAGGACGTATCCAATTCGGGGGTGACCACAGAAGAAGAGGCTATCCTAAGGGCCCAATAGTTAGACTTGATTTATACTCAATCTAGGATATTTTCTGAAAGAATACTTGAGGCACTGAGGTCTACCAATAATGTAGAGAAACCAAATCCTGGACCCCATGGCGATGGTGTGGTTGGTTCAGAAAATTCTCCCATTGTATAATTATTGGCTAAGCAACTCCATAAGTTGTCAGTGAAGAAATATGTAGCGGAGGTAGCAAAGGCTACAAACCCATCATCTCAAACTACAATTGTTTTTGCAAAGTCTTCTTAGAAGGGAAATCAACAACCCTGTGGGAAAAAGAAGAAAGGGAAGAAGGGGGAGGGTAATCAAAACAATCAGAAACTCACAAACAATGTTGATAGGGGTAAAAAAATAAGAAGAAGGTTAAGTTTCCCTATAATTTGTGCCAGGGAGACCACCTGACTCATCAATGTCCTCTTATGGATCAAACTCATAAATTTCTTAAAAATAAACAACTGGTTGTCTTGAAGGATCCATTTCCCCAAGGACAGAATGCAACTTATATTTTGAATGTATCCAAGAGAACTTATAGTGCTCCTCCTGATCGAAACTATATCAACATGGTACAAAAGAACACCTTATTGCAGAAAAGAAACAATAATTATGAATCAGAAGCTTCATAGAAGGTTAAGTCTACTGGTGAAAATTCTAACCCTCTCATTATTGAGAAACCTGCTGATCTGATGCCTAAGATACCGAAAGGTGTATTTAAAAAATCATTTCACAATCCTAACTCTAGGGATACTTCCAACTACTGAGTATTTGAATATTTGTCTCAAACTCCATGTTAAATGTTAGCATTGGAAGTGTTGCAGAGTTTCCTTCTTAGCAAGATGCTCTCTTAGTGGCTTTAGGCAACATGGATTCATCAAGCCTCTTAGCGAAGTTTAATATTTCAGATGTTAAGATTCGCCTACCGTATAATATGGCTTTGTCAATTGATGTTGTCCATGGAGGAAAAACCATTGGAAATATAGTTGTTGATGAAGGTGCTTCCATGTGTGTAATGTCAATGTCTTGCTAGAAGGCTTTAGGTTCCCTAGGTTCTCTGGAGATAGTTTCATCAAACACTTTACTTAGTCTTACTGCTTTCGATGGAAGGTATTTCTGCTCGCATGGTATCCTACCATATTTTGATATAATGTTGACAAGGAAAGAAATGGTTGTTTAAGTAGAAGTGACTGACGCCCCATTGGATTATAACTTACTTTTAGGGAGAAGCTGGAATTACGCCATGTGTGTGATTTCCTCGATAGTTCTTTGAGTGGTAGTGTTTCCACGCGACGGGAATTTGGTTATTGTTGACCAACTCAGTTTCACTTGGAAGGGTCATTTGGAGACTAATGAGTCCACTTTACCTTTGATCAATCAGAATAAATTGGATAATGAGATCTTGGGGGTTGAAATGTATTCATATTTGATGGGCACATTTGATATCCCAAGCCCTATAAACTATATAGGTTCTATGAGTGTAGGGAAGTCTATTGCAACGGTTGTCAATAGAGCTGATCCTTGGGTGATTCCTTCCCATCATGAGCCTCAAGTTCCATTATCTGTAGTGGAAGTGGCTTATTAATCTATTGTTAATACCATTTTTTATCCTATCACGACTCCTTCTACACTCTCAAAGGAGATGGAAGAAGCTTATCTTCCCGACTGGGCAGAGAACTCTTTATATTTAGATGACTACTTAGACATGGTTTTACCTTCGAACAAAGCCATTTTGGAAGCTATGAGTGGGAGAGATAATATTTTTGAATATATCCACCATAGGTCCTAATTTCTTCCAGAACTGAATAGAATTGAAAACCAAGAGTTCCATGTGAGACTAGCAGAAGAAATTGATTTACCGATTAATCATTTACCAAAGGAGGGAATCTTTGTTGAGGGGAATATGGAAAATATATATGTTACCATTCCTCTCAACCTTTATGCAAACCCCAACGTCATAGAAAATGTGCATATCGGTGCGAACTACTCTCTGGAGGATATTGCCATATATACTGCCTTATTTAAGGAATTTCATGACGTGTTTTCCTGGTCATATGAGGAGATTCTAGGCATAGATCCATCTATTGTAGAACACAAAATATGGACCTACCCTGATGCTAAACCTATTTGACAAAAACTTTGACCTGTTAATCCATGGAAAGTGGCAGCCGTCAAGGATGCGACAGAAAATTTGTTGAAAGCTAGGTTTATATACCCAATTTCTCTGATGGAATGGGTATCCAATCTCATTCCTATTGATAAAAAACAAGGGACAATATTCATTTGCACTGATTTTCATCACTTGTATAAAGTGTGTCCCAAGGACAACTATCCCGTGCCCTTTATAGATAAAATCATTGATGCTTTTGCGGGTAGCGAAGTATTTCCGTTTAAGGATGGATTTTTTGGATATAATCAAATCCATATCAAGTCGAAAGACCAACATAAAACAACTTTTATTTTTCCATGGTGTGCCTTTGCATACAACAAAATTCCCTTTGGTTTGAAAAATGATGGAGCTACCTTTTAGCGGGAAATGAAGTTTTCATTCCATGAAATTAAGAATATTGTTGAGCCATATTTGGATTATTTTCCTTCCCATTATCGCAAGAGGAGGGACCATCTAGATCACATTCGCTTGATTTTTGAACGATATAGGAATTATAAAATATGATTGAATCCCACAAGTGTGTTTTCTCAATCGAGTTAGGGAGGCTACTAGGGTTTATCGTGTCAAACAAAGGAATACATGTGGATCATTTGAAAGTTGAGGCTATTGTAAATTAGCTTCCTCCTCATTCCATTAGGAAACTTCATAGCATGCAAGGGAAATATAACTTTATTTATCACTTTATAGTTAATTATTCCAAGATAACTAAGGTTTCATGCGCTTGCTTAAGAAATACACCCTGTTTCTATGGGATGAAACCACACAACTTGCATTTGAGGCATTGAAAAATGATTTATTGTTGGATGCTTTATTACGTCCACCAGATTACTCTAAATATTTTATATTGTATCTGGCTCCATCACATTCGATTATTGGGGTAGTATTTGTTCAAGAGGATGACAAGATCCAAGATAATGTTTTCTATTATCTCAGTTGTGCATTAGCTAGTTCAGAACTCAGATACTCCCATGTCAAGAAATTAGCAGTAGTAGCTATCAATGTTGTTCAGATGTTGCATCACTACATTTTATTGAGGACAAATGCAGTGGTGGCAGATGTAATTCCTTTTCAATATTTTTTGTCTCGATGCATAATCAAGGGAAAATTCAACAAGTGGATATCCATTCTCCAAGAGTTTGACTTGGATTTCTAATCTGCTAAATCCAAAAAGTCCTTAGTTTTTGTAGAGATTATCTCAGAATTTCCTATAGAAGAGAATGTAGTTGTGGGGGATGACTCATTCCCAGATGATTATATCTTTCTGATTTCCACCTTTGATCCATGGTACAGAGATATCCTTATATATCTCCATACATTTAAGTGTCTTGCATCCTTCTCCAGAGAAGAGAAACGTAAATTGCATGTAAATGTAAAAAACTACATGATCATAGGTGACCCTTTGTATTGACTAGGGGTAGATTATATTTTTCATCAATTTCTAACCCACGAGGAGGATGAGCATGTCCTAAATGATTCCCATAGCGGAGCATGTGGGGGTCATTTATTTGGGTTAGCAATGGCCTAGAAGATTTTACCTATTGGTTTTTTCAGTCCCACAATCTTCAAATATTGTGTGGAGGATGTGAAGCGTTGTCATATGTGTCATATTTATACCAAGAAAATGTGGTCGCATCCTGCTCCATTTTTTCCTGTCGTTGTGGTGGGACCCTTCACTAAGTGGGGGGTGGATTATGTGACGTGGAACCCGGTTTCTGATGGGGGGCACAAATATATCATTTCCGTTCTTGACTACTTCACAAAGTGGGAAAAGGAAATGCCTACCTTCAAAGAAGACAGTGAAACAATGACTTACTTCATGCTTAACCAAATCATTACTCATTTTAATAAGCCAAAGGAGATTGTCACTGACCATGGAATTCACTTTCAGAATAGTATGATGACCCGTTTGCCTACTATGCTAGGTTTTAAGCAATATCACCCATCTTCTTTCTACCAAGAAGTGAATGGACAAGTAGAGGAAGTTAACAAAACCTTGAAAACCATTCTAAAGTGTACCATTAACACAAGCCAGTCAAATTGGCACATTATGCTATATCCTGCACTTTGGGCGTACCAGACTAATGTCAATACTGCTACAAGTTTCTCACCTTTCCAGCTTGTTCACGGGGTGGAAGAAGTGATGTCGCTTGAATGTGATATTCCATCTCTTAAGATAGCCATTCATGTACTTCCTAACACTACAAAACTAGAATAACGTTTGCTTCATTTATAAAATATGGATAGAAGACACAGAGATGCATTGGCAACAAACGAGGTTCATAATAATAGGGTAAAGAACCAATATGACAAAGTAGTTAAGCCAGTATTTTTTTCTGAAGGGGAACTTGTTTTTCTCTAGGATCGAGACAAAGAACCCCCGAGGGAAAGAAAATTCAAGTCTGTGTGGTTAGGTCCCTACGTCGTGTCAAAGGTCTTGAAAAAGGGAACGTATGAATTAAGTGATTTTGATGGAAATAAACTGCCTGAGACTATAAATGGGATCTACCTATAGAAGTACTACGCTTAGGCATGGTGCTTGTTCTTATATTTTATTGTATGTATTTTTATGTACAATAGTTAGATGGTTAGTGTTTCTTATATATTATGTTGGTTGTTTTAGATTTCAGCCAAGTGGTTCATAGGTTTTGTGGATGGTGTTATCTACCATACTTGTAACCTATATTCAGCTGCATGGGTTATCTATTCACCCTCAGGACAAGTAGTTGCTTCTGGTGGCACTTTCTTAGGTAGTGCTACTAATAATGTGGTCCAATACAGGGAAGTTATTGAGTTGTTATGGGATGTTATACTACATGGTATTACCCTTCTCGAAGAAAGACTTGACTCTCAACTGGTAGTTTCCCAAATCAATGGTGATTATCAGTTGCAAAACCATACTTTTATACATCAATTTTTGTGCGTAAGATTACTTGAAAGAAACTTTGAATATATTCCATTTAATGACATTTCAAGGAATGAAAATACAATTACTGATGCTTATGCAAACTACATATTAGACTGGAACTTAACACACATTTTGTAAAATAAATATAACATATGCATTTGAGACACATGTAAATAATCAGGAAAAAAAATATATATATATATATATATATATGTAAAATATCTCCATAGAGAGATCGAGTTTTTGATCCAAATATCTTGTCATAACTGTATATATATACAAAAAATAAGATAATAATCCATATGTATGCCTATATATCTAATCCTACTCCTCAACCTCCTCA
This sequence comes from Pseudotsuga menziesii, assembly GCA_001517045.1. Lineage (NCBI taxonomy): Eukaryota > Viridiplantae > Streptophyta > Pinopsida > Pinales > Pinaceae > Pseudotsuga > Pseudotsuga menziesii. Next base: position 873,652 of record LPNX010185971.1, on the reverse strand, counting down.
GTTGTGGTTGCCTCTTCGGCCTCCCAGTAATGTATAACAGCCCTGGCCAACCTTCTAAGAAGGTGTATTCAAGTCGTCAGAATCCCCACTACAAACTCCTAGATGACAATCGGGATCCACTCTATCTACATGGTAGGGACCCCTTGGGTTAGCCTGGCCAGTTTCCCCTTAAGAACTCATAGTCTACTATGTTCCCCACCCTGTGTGGTCCGCACAAATGTCCTAGGGTTCCTGTCGGGGCGTACAAGTACGACATCTGGATTTTAAAAAAAAATAAAAAGGATCAAAACTTGTATACATATGTATATACATAAATTTATGATTAAAAATCATTAAAAAGTAAAATAACATAAAAAGATAAAAATACCTATCTCTCCCAACACCTCCCCTGGCGGGAGGACAAGGTCATTGTCTCCTTGAAAGTCCAATCCAACGTATGGGAATTGCTTGAGAGATGGTACTTGTCTTTCCCACCACAGATAGAAGTAGTCATCATAAACACTTTCGACTAAACCTTGGCCACCTTGACGAAGAAACACATATCCCCATATAGTGAGTCTAGGATGGTGAGGGGAGGGTGGTGGTAGTGCTACTGCAGGGCTAATAGCTGCAACCATCTCAAAGAAAAACACCACCAAAATTCTTGCATACCTGAAGTTCTTCGTGTGCTCTCTATTGTAGTCAGATATTTTTTTCCTCATAACAGGGATCATACCTGAGCACCAGTAAAATACTTCACTTTGCATGCATTCCATTGCAATCTGCATCTAAGTCCGAGTGGCCAAATGTAGTGAAGATGAACCGAAAATCCTTACCACCATGCTTACCATCACTTGTAATGGAAAGCTAGTTATATGAGAAATTGAGACACATGTCCCCTTATTTTGTGTACCCGGTGGGTAGTAAGTGTCAATGTAGTCCTGAACACTCATAGGGTCACCATCCCTACTAGTACCCTCAAGTTTCATGGTAATTCCTCTATGCGAAATCCATCTAATGAAGTATATGTCTTCTACTGTAATTTCCAATATCTCTCCTTGAAGATAAAATACACCAAGATCACAGTCCCAGTAACTGACCAGAGTCTCAAGTAAATAGACATTGGCCCTCATGTCAGAAGTGCAATAGAATTTCAACAAGAACCATCTTGTACCTACCCCATGACCATGTTTAATCATTAGAACCCATCAGTATATTTTGGTTTTGGTCATTTTTCAACTTTTTTAATTCGTACAGGATACACGGATGTGATTTAAGCACATAGCGGGTCATCTGCAGGTTGCTCTATAGAAAATCATGTATAAAACATGTATATGCGACTGCTATAACACCATACCCACACATGCTGCATAACCTATGTAGTGCTTGCACAAAATGATAAACTTTTACACAAAAATTAAAAATTGAGCGGATGAAAAGAAGGAGAAGGGAGATATGACCAACCTGCAACTTATGGATTCTGATTCAGTCCAGTGGTTTGTCCTCGATGAGCAAATGAAGTAAGAGGTAAAAACTTGCCAAGTTTAGTAATTTTCCAAATGGTTGTCTAGTTTTGTTTTCTGAACTATTTATAGAAAAATTTCAAAATTTTTACCCATTTCCTATAGCTTAGAATCAATTTTTAATAAATGGACTAAAACCATGGATTTTTTCTAAATTCAACAGGTTCGAGATCACTAAAAAGTTGTTTTTCCACCACATATAGGGTAGGATTTGGTCATTATTGTTGGCAATGCATATATACCTTATCCATCATTAAACCCTAGGATCACTTTGTTATCCATAGACTATGGTGTCAAAATATTTTGGCCTCATATACATCATTGTTGCTATATGGAAGGACCTCCTTCTCATGGGGTACCCTACTTATAACACTTTCTCATCTTTTGGTACCCATGCCGCAATTGTGCTAGGTTTGCGGGATCCTTCTTAGTTTTTTTTTCACGCCAAAATGAACCTCATTTTGCATCTTTTTATGAGTTATCAATGTTATAAGGCTCCCCACACTTATGGAGATTTCTTTAGGCCCTGTTCTTACTCCTGAAAACAAACTAGACTATAGAGTAAACTTGTTCATTTAGACTCATTAAGAATAAGTGAACAAGCATCCACATTGGTGGTAGTTTATCACTTTTTCGGGCCATGTGGAATATTTATGAAAAAGGAGCACTCTATTTTCTTTGGAATTGAGAAGAGTATCTTCAGGAATAGGTTTATCTCTTTTCCAGACCTGAGGGACTAAACTTACGGAAAAGGAACACCTGTTATGAGCTTAGTTTCCTCTTTTTCGTGCTCTGGACCTAAACATGAAAAAGATTTTGAGCGTACTTTATGTCTTTTTCATGCTTGCAAAACCTAAAGAACAAAGCATCAATTTTACTGTTGTAATACACATTTCTCATAATCAAATGGATATTTCCGAATGATATTTCCTTCCTTCACACTCATTAAACTCAAGCTACCTGCCACTTCTGAAGGTGCGTCGGTCTGGTATTAGTTTATCCATTTTTCGGACCTTTCTGACTAAGTACGAAAAAGGTATACCTTAATCCTTTGGGAGCTAAGAGAGTTCTTTTGTGGGTTGTTTTATACTTTTTTTTCCTCATGAGACTAAATTTTACGAAAAAAGAACCCCCTAGAGTCTTCTTCGGTGTTTTTCAGACTCTCAAAATATGAAAAAACCAATAAGCATGTACTATCTTGGGCTCATAAAATCCATGAATCAGTAACATTATCAAGCATTAATCTATCCCCTCTTTAATCTTGTAAAAATTGAAGAGATACTCGAGTTAACTTTCTTGGAATCATTAAAATTTAACAGGAAAGATAAGGAAGAAATACTCTCTTTAGGTTATAAAAAGTGGAAGCATGTCATCCTTGAACAAAGCACTCTCTAATATTTTCGATATTCATGTATTGGTTTACACTTTTAGCTCAGCTATTACTTGGAATTTTTACTCCTCCACTTTCCCTTTACACATGGGGAATCTAATCATGTCTCCTACATGATAGATAATTATAGTTGTCCTATATTCAAGTCAAAAGCTTTCTTAGGTCATCTTTGTGTCGTGCTTAGTGTTCAAGGATCTGTACCTTCATCTGATTTTTATCATGATTCACATCATTATCCTCTCCAAGAATTACTTGTGTATACCTTCCTATTTCCAGTTTCCTAGTCACTCTTTTGATCTGTTGAAGGATTCATTTCATTCCTCCTCACATTACGGATTCTCATCAACATCTGTAGAAGACGAAGACCTATACTTTTAACAATGGTACCTTAGGATTCACTACCATTATTGGTGAACTCCTTTTCTTCAGTTGTCAGCATCACTCATTTACTGACATCATGTTGAGTTCCTTCCATGTTTGACTTCAGCACATCTATTCACATGGTAGGGATCGTACTAGTTCCTTTGGATTTGGATGAAGACCTTAGGTTCACCTCTATAACCTAAGTTGTGCAAGATTGTGTTATGTTCAACTACATTTCTTCAAGATTATGAAGACTCATCATTGTATATTGTGGCTTCAATCCACCTTTGTAATATATGTGGTATTTTTACCTGTATCATATGATGTAATCAAATATTGTAATGGAGCTAGTGTTCCGCTCTATTGAATATGGCATCCTCATATATGATTTTTTATATGACCTTGATATGTATTTGTTTGAGGTACCTCCCTGATGCCTTCGTAACTAAGTTCTCCAAGATTAAAACATGGTAATGTATGTCGTCTAGTGCTTCCCTCTGACCTCACACATTAGGGGGAATTTTTTATCATGTAAGATGGAATTTCTCCATCCAAGTACTGACACACAATGTGTCGAAACACAAAAGGAAAAAATGGATTGAAGTAGCCAAAACACTATACATGGGAATGACCTTTGATACATCATTACATTACCAGCTGGAGTTATTTTTCATATGGGAATTAGGTTGAATAAGCAACTATTTTCATAGCAACCCACGTATCAAACACGATTATGTGCATTGCAACTCACGTATACATTATTAGGGCTTGCACCCGTGGGTTTCCTTAAAGCAATTCATGTATCATACGTGAATTTCCATTATCAATAGTCGTATATTCCTTAATCCAAAGTTAAAAAGTATAAACATGATTAGTCAAGGACAGTTGGGCTCTTAATCATAACTATCCCAACTTCCTCAACCATCTCAACCTTCGTAACCTCTCTCTTTCCTCATGTATAAATAGAGGATAGGGGTTGAGGCTAATCAATCATAAGTGATAGAGAAAATTTATGCGGGTGGTTTTCCTTTAGATATCTTGGAGTAGCAGAACTCAGTGTCCTTGGTTAGTAGAGGAGAACTTGTCTCAGATGTTGGGTTGTAATCTGACCCCATTTGTTTATCAATAAAGAAAATTCTTCTTCCAATATTCTGTCTTTGCACTCTTATATATTGTGATTTCTTAATTATCTTATTGTTTCATTATGAATATGTTATTTCATTAACCATTTATATAAGATATAAGATATTGCAGGAAGGATATTGTTCTTTGCAGGTGATTGGAGATACCCTGGAAGTTGTGGAATCAACTTAAGAGAAGAAGAAAATATAGGATCGACCATAATAAATAAGGTATTCCTAATTTCTTCCTATTTCTATTTCAAATTCTGAAATGGTTGATTGTCTGCAAGTTAATTTAGTAAGTTGGTAACCCCAGATACCCTAGGTTATAAGGGTGTGTTTTCCTGAACAACAAAAAAACAAGCCTAGTAGCATGAAAAGTAGAAACAAAAATTGATTATTTAGGACCTAATTTAGAAATAATGGAAAGGATTAATAGATCATATTTATTATTAATCCCACAATGTTTGAGAATTTGAAAAATTGACTTGAATTTGGTGAAGAAACATTCAATAGAATTGAAACTGCTTGGACTCGCTGAGAATAGCTCATATCCAGCTGATGCACTCTTAACCCGTCTTGAACTCTAAAGAGAGAATCAAGTTTGGTCCATACTTGGTTTGGAGTGGTCAAACCATATAGATGAAAGAGTTGATTAGGATAAATAGAGAGGCAAATAAATCCATACTATTCATCCAACCTATTATGCCACTTAGATTTCTCAATAATAGCATTGGGCTCATTCTACGAAGCTAGAGTAGCTCTTTCTAGTCCCTTACTGCACAATAGAATGCCAATTTTGGATTTCCATTTATGATAGCTGAAGGGATTTGGGATCATGGCTGAAGAAGAATCAATATTTTTGAGTTGATGCGCTCAAGAAGAAACTCTCTACATCTTGCAAAAAATAAAACTAGGAGAAAATATTGTAAGCATAGATCAAACTCTTCTTCATAGAGGGATAGGATATTTGATGCACTCCTCAAATATATAGAACTTGAGAAACCTTGTTCTTTGATACCATGTAGAAATAGCAGCTCCAATCCTATGAGTAATTATCCTAAGAAGAAGAAATAGAAATAGATATTTCTACTAAGATAATTCTCACAAGCATACATAGGAAAACTAGAGAGAAGAATAGACACTGGATTACATGAATGAAGAGATGAATATTGGAGTGTATCCTTCCAATCAATAACGATGAATAATAGTGTACATAAATAGTACATCCTTCATAGGTAAAATCAAGTTGTATTGGAGACATCTCATCAAGCTTAGAAATATGTACTTACTAAATATGATAAACCCCAATAGGTGGATAAAGAACTTCGCAAATCAGTCAAGGACCTAGAAAATTAGCAAAATAATGAGTGAGTTTTCAAGGGTGATGGAAAAAAATGCTATTCTTGGAAAATGGAGAGAAAATTATGGAGGATGGGTTGGAAACAAAAGGTAGTAGTTTCCTAGTTGAATAACTTTACCTTATCCATAGAAAAGATGGATAAAAGCTTAATAAGGAACAACCTACAAGAAAGTTTAGTTACTAATTATGGAAACCAATAAAGTGGATAGGATAAACCTAGGAATCAAGATTAAACTATTCATGAGGTATCTATGGAAATTGTTGACTGTGTAGTGCAAGTGGATGCCAACTATCTAGGCTACTAGGTAGGAAATTAATAAAATATTATTAAATATTTTATCCTAAGTTATGAAGTGGGTTTATTATATTCCCACATCAATATACGTGAAGTATGTGAAGATATGGAGTTGCAACAAATTATATACAACTACTAGAAAACAATCTAAACAAAGGAGCTACTATGTATATTGATGGATGTTCAAAATCTTCCAAAAATATTGCAGGGTTTATAAATAGTACATGATCAGGGACACCACACTAGATACCCAATTGCATATTTGAGGGGTGTGAAGGAAATCATGTCTTTGTATGTGCAACAAAATCATTACTTGCAGCTGAAGAGTTGTTGCTCGATTAAAATTTGAAGAAAATAGATGTGGGGCTTGCTATTATCGGGGTAATTATGTTATACAACATTTAATTCAACCTTTGGTCGATGAATTATTATTATTCTCTTGCAATAATTTTAATTATATGTACTTGTCATTATTAATATTTCTTGATTCTTGTATTGTGGCAAGGTAATCATGGCCAGATGCCACAAGAAAGTAGATCTGATGAGGTAAACATCAATGTAATAGTAACCACAATTCATGATTATATTACAATCGTAAACATTTGATCTTTTATGTGCTTATGAGATCAATATTTCAAGATGATATCATGCTTATTATATTGTGGCAAAGGGGTATTCATAACACACCTATAGCTTTTGGTCAGGTAAACGTGACTGCCATATTAACACTAAAGTTTTTCTTCATTAATCACATTTATTAGACATGGTTTATTTTTTACTTTTAAATATGAATATGTATTTATTCTTGCGTTGTGGCAGGATGGCCATGGGAAGTCACCAATGGTATCGCATCAAGTATATGTTAGCGTAAGAGTACCTAATAGAATCAATGTAATAGTAACCACAATTCATGATTATATTACAATTGTTAACATTTGACCTTTTTTATGCTTATGAGCTCAATATTTAAAGATGATATCATGCTTATTGTATTGTGGCATGGGGGTACTCAAAACACACCTAAAGCTTCTGGTGAGGTAAACGTGACTTTCATATTAACACTAAATGTTTTCTTCATTAATCATGTTTATTATATATGGTTCAATTTTTACTTTTCAATATGAATATGTATTTATTATTATATTGTGGTAAGATGACCATGGGAAGTCACCAATGGTGTCACATTAGGTAAATGATAGCATAATAGTACCTAAACATGATTAAAGTAATTATTTTTCTTATTATATGCATGTTATTTTTTTGACGTGAATTTTTGCAATGATAAAAATAAATTAAGTACTTTTATTGATTGATGTTTGTAGAGAATGCCATATCAAGATGAATAGGTGGTCATTGAGGAAGATATATATTATTCAACTGAACCAATGGAAACTATGAAGAAGGATTTGAAAAGGTCCAATCAAGAACTTCTTAGACTAATTTTAATCAGACCCGGGACTGATGAAATAAAAGCAAGAATTGATGACTTGAGGAAAACAATAGAATAGTATGGGGTAAGTGGCATCATTGAAATATTTTACAAACTATGAAATATATTCATTTATGTTATTTTAGTTGTATATTTTTTATATGATCTAATTAATTGAAGTTTTCTTTTTGTAGGAGTTTTTGTAGATAACACCCGTGCATTGAGTACAGGATGTAGAGGTCGGTATTTGTAGTAGTGATGGTTCAACACATTTTCAATATATTGTACCAACAAGGATATATAATTATCCTAACTGAAAATTCCCTTTATGTGCTACAACCTCACCGAATGTTGGAGATCAGTAGGGCCCTTCACCCACTACCACTTCGCATGATGTGAGAGAGGACAATAGAATCGAATGTGAAAGTTGTTATCTGGGAGCAGTACGTGTGGTTAGCATGGGATTATTTCCCATTACCTTATTATTGGACCATGACTGTGTTCCAATAAACATATCGAATATTGCAGGTGTTATTTAATTAATTCAGTCTTTGTGTTCATGTAATTCAAATCCACATACCTCAAATTATTTTTAATTAATGATCATGTTGTTTTGGCAGGAAATAATGTTTTTTATAAGAACCAGCATAAGAAGGCATTGGATATTTTTGGGCCCACCATTCGTACACAATGGAATTCCTAAAATGAAAAATTTAAATATTATCTAATGAACCACATGGTCAGCTTGTTTGGTGGTAGCTTCAACAAAGAAAGTGTCACTGTAGCAACTGGCTTAAATTTGAAATATGTCAAGGAAGGTTATAGGGACAATTTGAAAATTAACGCGAAGTATGAGTGTCCTCCACTGGTTTCAAAGAAGGAGTGTAAGGTGCTCATGTATGATGCAAAGGAGAAGGAATTGAGGAAGCAAGGAAAGACTTGGCCACTCGGTTAAGGAAGGTAATGCACATATCATATTTTAAATGAAAAATGTTTAAATGTTTTTTACTTTTAAATAAATTTAAGTTGTGATATCTAAAATATTTGAAACCTTTCATAGGATCCTTGGCACCTCTAAAGAAATAAAGGAAAGTGTATAAAAACATTACCTGCACAAACTGGGTGAGGGTGGATATCAAAATCTAAGAGCATGAATTGTAAGAATCAAATGATCATTACTTGTAACCAAATTTATTCTAAATGTAGAGAACAAATCATTGATTTATCACAAGCAATTTGCGTGGTGTTATTCATTACAGGGAAATTATTTTCAAGAGGAAGCCACTGAATAAGACTTGAGGATCGACTTCAAATATAGTTTTCAACATATGATGGAACGTCGAAAAATCTTGGGGAAAACCCCAATTTCCCCATTGACACACATAGGGGTAGATAAAACCAATAAGGCCATCATTATAATTCACTTGTGTAATATATTCATGAATTATTACATAAAAATAAATATCTTTTTTGTTTTCAAGGTGAGAGAAACAAAAGAAGCAAGGGTAGTGGTACCGAACAGGTACCACATGAATGTGGGGAGATTCCTCATGGTGGTAGAGAGAAGTGTAGCCATTCATGTATGTATTCTATAAAACAAAAGTATTTAATATGATTTTAAATATATAATTGATGATGTGTACTACTAAATTTTCTTTTGTGAATGACAGAGCATGTACCTGCTCATGCTCAATTGGAAGACAAACAAAAGGAAGAACCAATGAACACTCCAATTGTCTTAGCTAGTCATCCAACATGTAAATATCATTGCAATGATATTGGAAATAATTAAATACGTATCTCAATAATAACTAGCATTTATATCTATATAATTGACTTGGATTTTGCAGATGATGCCCCTCTCCAGCAACCTCCACGCCCTGCTAATCGATGTACCAGAAGTATGTTACAAGAAAGCATGTTCAAGTACATAGGGTACTCCAAAAATACCGAACACCTTGAGAAACCACTTCACACAAATAGATCACAGATCAACATACTGATTTTTGTCACATGGTTAAAACCCTCGATAGGGAAACAGTTCACGGCCCCAGCCAAATAGCTACTTGGAGAAATTTATTATGCAAAATAAAGAAAGTTACATATGAGCTTCTCATAATCGATCAACTAGCCAAGGACCCTTCATGTTATTTAAATAGAGATCATGGACCAATCGAGTGTTAAGCCATGGATCAATGGTAGGTATGATCTAAGAGAAGTTGAACCATCGGATCACTCTATGTATAAAACATATCATGACCGTCGGATTAGAATGTTTATAAATGCATACTAATGCATACTAAAGAAACACAATTTTACCTAATGGATATATTACACAAGTTGATCTTAACTAATTTCTAAGTGTATAAATATCCTAACATCCCCCCTTAAGAACAACTTGGGATAGGATTGAAGGATTTACAAAAGTGACACTATTAGGAGAAGGAAGGAGGAATTAGAGCCTATCCCCCCTTAAGGACACATTCCGAAAATCCTAACATAGATCAAAGTTTAGAAAACTTTGCTTTTGTAAGAGACTTGGTGAAGATGTCTGCAACATGATCATCTATAGGGCAATAGAGCATTTCAAGAATGCCATCATGAACAAGATTTATGATGAAGTGCATGTGTAGCTCAATGTGTTTTCTACGTTGATGTAGAACTGGATATTCAGAAATCTTGATAGCACTTTGATTGTCACACCAAAGTGGAGTAGGATGTTGCTGTTCGAGTCCATACTTTGAAAGGATTTTTCGAAGCCATAAAGCTTTCTAACTAGCATTAACTGCAGCTCGATATTCTGTTTTTGTTGAAGAAAGAGCAAGAGCTTGTTGTTTCTTACAATCCCAAGTGATAGGTCTAGATCCCAGACTGAAAACATAACCTGTAGTAGACTTTTGATCATTAGGATCACTGGCCCAATCTAAATCAGTGAAACCAACCAACAAAGGTTTCCCCCCTATACTGTAATGAATCCCAAACTGAATTGTACCTCGAATATATCGAAGTATTCGTTTTGTTGCTTTCTAGTGAATTTCATGACGTGTTTGCATATAACCGGAAACACAAACAACATAAAAGGAAAGTTCAGGATGGGAATGAGTCAAGTATAATAGACTACCAACAAGATAACGATACAAGGTGGCATCTACTTCAGGGGAAGTACAAGTGGTAGAAAGTTTGACTCCAGAGTGGAAGGGAGAAGGGGCTAGTTTACAATATTCCATGTGAAAGCGACGAAGAAGGTCACAAGCATACTTAGATTGGGAAAGAAAGAATGATTCTTTGGTTTGCAAGACTTGGAGACCAAGAAAATAATGCAAATGTCCTAAGTATGACATTTCAAAATTTTGCTTAAGATTGGATTTCACATGGGTTAAAAGTTTAGGGTCACTACAAGTAAGGATAAGATCATCAACATAAAGAACAAGTATGTTGAGATGGTTTCCTACTTTCTTGGTATAGACATTGGGATCAGAATGGAATCTAGAAAAACCCGTGTCAATGAGAAAGCTAACCATTTTGGCATACCAAGCTCTAGGAGCTTGCTTAAGGCCATATAAGGATTTCTTAATGCGATAGACAATGCTAGATTTATCCTGAACATATCCAGGAGGTTGTTCCATGTAAATTTATTCCTATAATTCACCATGTAAAAAGGAAAAGTTGACACCCATTTGGTGGAATTCCCAGTTATTCAAGGCTGCAAGGGAAAAGAACAAAGCGGATGGAGTTCATTTTTGCGACAAGAGAAAAGGTTTCATTGTAGTCAATCCCTTCAACTTGGGAAAAACCTTTGGAAACTAACCTTGCCTTAAGTATTTCAACACTTCCATCTGATGCATACTTAGTTTTGTAGACCCATTTACATCTGATAAGTTTTCTTCCTTTTGGAAGAGGAACAAGATCCCAAGTATTGTTCATCATTAAGGAGCGGTATTCTTCATCCATAGTTGCATCCCAATCTGAATTTCCTAAAGCTTTTGCAAAAATTTATGGATCATGATTCTTGAAAACTTGAGCCAAAAGAGAAGAGGCTCATTGAAACTGAGAATGAGTTTGACGTTGATCTCTAGGATCACCGACAATATCACTAGCTACTTTGCATGTTGAATGGATCCATTGAGGAAGTATTGTTGCTGGTGCAACTGGAGGAACATGAGCAGGCAGAGGTGGATTTTCATCCTCACTGTCATCATCAGAAACTGGAGTTGGAAACCTGTCAAGGAAGTTGGAAGAAGAGGAAGAAGAAGGAATAATCGTTGAATCAGGCTTGCAGGCCAAATATGGCACACCCGCCAAGTTAGCCTCACACGCCAAGATATTTTCATCAAATTTAACATCTCTTCTAATGATTATATCATGATAATGTGGTTGAAGAAGTCTATAACCTTTTACATCTTCAGAATATCCAACAAATATGCTCTTTTCACTTTTAGGCTGTAATGATTTTCATTTTTCATTCCAAAAGGTGAGCCCATGCTTCACAACCAAACACATGAGAGTGACTTACATCTGGTTTAATTTTACTCCATGCTTCTTTCGATGTTATACCTTGTAAAAATTTAGTGGTTGTGCGATTAACTATGTAATTTGCACAATTTATGGCCTCAACCCAATATTGAAGACTTGGTCCCTTAGATTGGATCATACAATTAGCCATTTCTTTTAAAATGTGGTTCTTCCGTTCAGCTACACCATTTTGTTGTGGTGTATATGGAACAGTGTGTTGTTGTTGGATTCCTTGTTCAGTGCAGAAAGTAGTGAATTTGTTATTAACATATTCTCCTCCATTGTCATATATTAACTTAATAATTTGATGACCAGATTGTTTTTCAACAAGGGCCTTGTAGGCAAAGAACATGTTAAATACTTTGCTCTTAAGTTTTAGGATGTAAACCCAAGTCCGTCTGGAGTAGTCATCAATGAAAGCTAAGAAATATTTGAAACCAAAAAGGAAGCAGAAGGAAGAGGGCCACACAAGTCACTATGCACAACCTCCAAGGGAATCGAGGCATGCCAAGAGGCACATTTGTCAAAATTGTCCCAATGATATTTTCGAGTACAAAACCAGAACAAACACCATCTTTGCAAGATACCATTGGAAGACCAATCACCATATTGTCTTTACATAGTTGTTGCAATGAGCGATAATTTAAGTGACCAAATCACTCATGCCAAAGTTTGCTCAAGTTATCACTATGAGCAATAAAAACTGAAGGAAAAGGTGATGACCCAAATTTGTTAAATTTGTGCAACCTGGTAATATCATCAACAGTTCTAGTAGCAAGGACATTTTGAGGATTTTTAAAATCCTTGATTACAACTTGGTGAGGGGTAAACGTCATAGTTTTACCTTCACTCGAATGAGTAATTTGATAGTCTAATAAAAAATCATAGGTAATTTTTGGAACACATAGTACATCATTGAAATGGACATTATCTACTAGAACTGTTCCAGATCCTACAACACTTAGAGATCTATCATCACCAACAAAAATTTGATTAGTGTTACATTCATGCATAGTACAAAAGATGGCTTGATCCTTAGCCATATGATAAGATGCTCCATAATCAATGAGCCATTCATTTGAAGTAGAAGAAGAAGATGCAGTATAAGAGTAACTAGAAGCACAAAGTGCATGTCTATGAGAGGTAGATTAACAAGATGAATCTAGGTTGATGTGGTGCTTCTTCATTGCTGCTTCCAAGGCTGCCATCTTCTTGAAACACTTATATTCATCATGATTATCTTTCCCACAAAAATTGCAATGAAGTTCAGTCATATTTCCTTTTGTCTTGGATCCTTTGTCATTATTTAAAGAATGAGCTGACTGAGAGGGTTTAGGAATTTTGTTGTTTGGCTTATTATTGCAAAAATTATGTTTCTTGGGAGGCTTGGAATTTTCTTTCTGTTGGCACAATAAGGCTTTCCTAGATGTATCTGCATTGTCAATTATTCCAAGATGAATGAGCTTATATTGCTATCTGATTAAGGAATCACAAAAGGATTCAGGACTAGGCTCTTGATAGCTAGCTGCAGTCAAGGATTCTTTCATGGAGTAGAATGTAGACACAAAAATAGAATATATAGGTCCAAGTTTGGAAAGAATATGATAAATACATTCTTTGTCTGATTTCTTAATCTTGCATTCTTCACATAAGAGTCTAAGAGTTTTATACTTAAACAAATAGTCTTGAATGCATGAAAAGTCACTTGGATTCAAGGAAATCAACTCATTCTCAAGTTGATGACCTCAAATTTCATTGTGTTTACCAAACACATATTCCAACTTTTTCCAAGCTTTATCAAGTTCATCAATTCCAGATATGTGGAATAGAAAATAAGTAGAGATTGACATCCCAATCAATCCATGAGATTCATAACATCTATTTGCCCATTTAATTTTCTTATCATCATTAGTGGGTTATGTTTCTTTCCCTAAGGTAATTCTAAAAAGTCCCCTACTTTGTAGAACATCCTCCATACGAGATTTCCATGAGAAATAGTTAGAACTTGTAAGTATAATATCACAAGGGGTGGCTATAATATAAAATAATGGCTAAAAGAAAAGAAACTAACTATCAGGATGCAAAGAGCTTGAAACAATATGCGGTTTCAAAAAAAACGACACTGAAAACTGATTCTGGATGATGAAGTTATGCTTGATCAAAGAAAATGTTGAAGATGTCCCCATTAGTGATGTGGTAGATATTAACTTGACCAACTAAAAAAAAGAACCCCCTTCTTCCCAAGATGAACTTTTGACAATCACTTACAAGAAAGTTGCTTTTTAAGTGAATCACTTTTTGTAAAATAAGTGATGTTCACTTTTACAATAATGTTACTTTTTAAATAGTGCAGAAATAAATTAAAGACTTAAGTGACACCTTTTTATTTTATTTTATTTAAGTGAGATGCACTTTTACAATAGGTAACTTGAAAATAGAAATTGCATGCACTAAAAAGTAACTTGATAAGACTTGAACTCAAGACTTATCAAGGAATAAAGCAACTTTGAACTAGGTGAGCTAAGTTTAAAAGGTATTTAAAAGAATGGAAAGTTTTTTTCTCTTCCCTCTCGTTCTCCATGCTTGCCTTTTTTCTTTGCAAATCACAAAAAAAAATGAAAAACAAAAACAAAAAATAACTTTCCCACACTATGGGTGGGGTTAGATCTTGGTTAGATTACCCAAAAAGTCTACGTTTTCAAGTTTTCTTGATGTTTTTGATTCACCATGATCGCATAAGGTGCATGGCGAAGAGCATACGTAGCCGATAATACAAGAAAAAAAAAATTCCTTATTGTTTCTGATTCGCCGCGATCACACAAGGTGCATGACAAAGAGCATACACAGCCAGGGAAGGAAACAGTCTGAGACTAAAACAATAAATATCTAATAATAAAACTAATAAAATATGAGAGATTAAAAAAAAAATTAAACAAATTCGTCACTGTAACATTATACCTTCAGATTTGCCGAAATGGGTGTTTCTGGAACAAACGGAAATGGTTTTCAGTGAAAAAAAAATTATTTCCTAATGGAAACAGTGCTCCAGATGCAATGGAATAGCTCTCACAGTCCACAAATGTACATAAAATCCAGTACTAGAAAACCTTTCAAGGTTTCGGCAACACCGGTTCCATATCTTGATCAAAACCAAAAGCGTCTCTTCATAAACGATCTGATACCATGTTTGGGTACACAGGGTACTTCCAAAATACCAAACACCTTGAGCAACCGGTTCACACAAATAGATCATAGTTCAACACATTGATGTTTGTCATGTGGTTAAAACCCTCGAGAGAGAAACAGTCCACGTCCCCAACCAAATAGCTACTTGGAGCAATTTATTATGCAAAAGAAAGAAAGTTACATATGAGCTTCTCATAATTGATCAACTAGCCAAGGACCCTCCATGTTCTTTAAATAGAGATCATGGACCAATCGAGTGTTAGGCCACGGATCAATGGTAGGTATGATCTAAGAGAAGTTAAACATTGGATCACTCTATGTCTAGAACATATCATGACCGTCGAATTAGAATATTTACAAATGCATACTAATGCATACTAAAGAAACACACTTTTACCTAAAGGATATATTACACAAGTTGATCTTAACTAAATCCTAAGTGTCTAAATATCCTAACAAAGCATACCCACATAATCAACAGAAAGAGAGAGAAAACAACTACAACAAGTCATCACAACAAAGATGATGTCCCCATCTTGGAATTTATGAAAAACAAAAAAAAAGAATGTAGTTGTATACATTTAATATTTGTATTTGACCAAGTAAATACATGAAATATTTAGAGTTTTGTTTCAAGTGTATTGAGTTATTCGGTGCATGGTCATATTTTAGAATTCAAGTTTATAATGTGAATGGTATTTTCTTAGTTCATATCTATGAATATGTGTCACAACTTTCGAGGAATATGGTTATCCTCAAGGGGTTGACCACCCCTTCTTGAGTTAACCTGAGGAAGATGAGATGACCATATCATTTATAATTGGTTTAGATCTAACATATTCATGTTATTATTATGTTACAATGAAATCTCATCATATTGAGCCATGTTTCAAACTTATGCTAATCCCTAAAGTTCCCTTAGCTAAACTCAATTAGTTTTGAGGTTGTTCCTACCCATTTTACCCTCTCTAAGTAGGTTGGATATCTTCCTCCAAAAGAAAGGTGTGCCAGACCCTTGCTGGCTCTCTTTCCACCTTGACATGGTGTTCCACTACCACTCTTTCCCCTCATGCAAGGCGCACCATCCCCTCTCTGGTTCCTTTTCTCCTATAGCAAGGTGCACAAGGGACATTTAGAGGGAAACTTGGAAGCTTCGAGATCCTTCTCAAAGGTGGATGAGGTGGAGGATCATACCTAGCTTCTAGGAGAGGTACAATTTGATTCTCTAACCTAGTGGGAGGATCCCTTAGACCTATCGCCTTAGTATTCAACCTCCTATGTTCCTTTTAGCCTTATAAGTTGAACCCTCTCTCCATTGTGAAGGGAGGAAGGACTATGGTACTTGTTAACCTAAAAAATTGCTCACTCAGCTCTACATGGCCTACACCACCCAAATACATCCATACACGACCCTCGTATCACTCCATTAGACCTCCACACCCTCAAAAAGGATTAAGAATGAAGAAAAGGGCTTAAAAACCCCAAAAATGAGCCTAAATAACTCTCCTAGGGGCTAAAGTTAGGGAGGAAGGGGCTAAAATCCCAAAAAAGGGGCTAAATCCTGGACCAAGGGCTTAAAACACTAAAACCCCAAAAAAAGCTATAAAAGGAGGGTGGGGGGTCACTCTAAAACAAGACCTCTCTTGCATATTGTTATGCTGCGCATGGATGCCTTGAGACTCTTTGCCTCTCAAGCCACCCAATATTTGTTCCTAACCAATATTTGTTTGTAGGCTTTCTTCTTATCTTGTTTTGCAGGTTTATTTCTGTCTAATAGTTGTTTGTAGGTTCTCAGAGCGAAGCCCTAACCTTGTTTGTAGAGGGGCTCACGGCCATTTCTTGTGCATTTTCTTTCCTTTCTGTTCTGCTTTTCTTTTATGCATTTTCCATACGAAGGAACCTACCCTTCCATCCGATAGATAGAAGGGAGCCATTCCTGCCCCTGTAGAAAGAAGAAATCCCTGCTACAGAACTCGCGAACATACCAGGTCGATCCCATAGGATCCCTTGTTCATGTTTTTAAATTTCAAAGTTTTTTAGTTTATGCCCTAGTTTTAAAAATTTCTTGTCAAATATAGCTTAGATCTAGTTTATTTTCAATTTTTATTGTTGACGAAGCCTCTGCAAGGAAAATCCAAGTCTGTTTGGCCACAATACAGGTTACTGTCGGCTGGATCTGACTCAAGATCAGAAAAACCCCAAATCCACAGCAGGTCGCACCTATCGATCCTGAACAGAGGATGAGGTCACTCTTTTAGGCCTCGCAGGTGCGACCAAGTCACCCTTTTTCCCCCGAAAGGTGTGAATTCACTCAAAAAGGCAGACTGCTTCTGTCTATGAAATATGTACGACCCCCTCGCCTGTTTCTGGAAAAAAATTGCGACCCCCTCGCCAAATTTAACCTGAAACGTTTGGTCTGTCAATCAGAGGTTAATTTTCAGTTTACCAAGGATTGTCAGTGTGGCTCAGCCACCTTTGTCTAGCACAGTAGTTACATTTATGTTTCTGTTATTAATTTTCTGCAATTTCATGTTCAAACAAAGTATAAATTAAAAAAAAAATTGGCTTAATGAATGTAGCTTAACTAAAATTGACATAAAATTAACAGTCTTGCTTGCCCTTCGTTCTCTACCCAGTCATCACCATTTGGGGTATTCTGGGATAATACAAAGGGTACAACTCGTATAGTAATAGGCCCTTCACTGAATATTGCTCAAAACTGTTAAAAACGGATGACCTGGAAGGTAGAGGGGGTAGAGAAGGAGGGATTCTCACGGCGCTAAGCGTCCCCTGTTGACCAACCTTGCATCTGGGAGGTGACCTATGGATCTATGGACGGTATTAGTCCCATTGTGTTTAGAGCCCAACACCTTCTCTCGGTTGAAGAAGAATATAGGTGTAAGGTAGTCACCTAGTTAGGCCATCAACATTCAGGGTAAAAAAAATTGTATATGTTTAGAAATTTCTGTTTATTTACTGCTTGTACACATAATGATATGAACTCTATGACATGTTCATAAACCACTTGCAGCCACCTGATAACAAAAAAATAGAATTACATATACACCATACCAATTAAGTCAACCCAACTCAGTTCATGATGCTGAGAGAGCCCTTGAAATTTATTAATTTACACTAAGCTCAAAAAATTTGCAGTCTTCGAGGACATAAGTCCCTGACTGCCTTAACCATGGGAATTACTTGGTTTCTGCCCAAAAACTCATTGTGAGGAGTACCATGGGAACCCCAAAGTAGCTGGCCGCTAAGAGGAATTGCCAATCGAAATGGGCAACAACCCCACCGATTGAGTAGAAATGTTCATGAGGAAAAAGCCAAGCACTATCTTATGGAAGTCTTGGTGGCTGAGTGACCACCTACAACCAATATTAAGCCATTGAAATTGGGGTCCAAACATCATTCCCACCAGTTTGATACAATCTAACAC
The DNA here is from genome assembly GCA_001517045.1 of Pseudotsuga menziesii. Classification (NCBI taxonomy): domain Eukaryota; kingdom Viridiplantae; phylum Streptophyta; class Pinopsida; order Pinales; family Pinaceae; genus Pseudotsuga; species Pseudotsuga menziesii. Next base: position 855,046 of record LPNX010185971.1, on the reverse strand, counting down.
AATTGATCCCCCATGCTCTTCTTCACGCCTAAGAGGTGAACCACCACCATTCGGTACATTAAACTGACACCGTCGAAATCGTTCTCAACATTAGAGGAAATTTGGGGTCTAAAATGGGTCTTATAAGAAAATGTGCCAAAATAAGTTTTTGTGAGTTGGAATTCAAGAACCAATAGAATTTCAATAAAATAATTCAACCATAATGGTTGAATTGACATATTTGTCATTAAAAAAACTACATTTTTTGTTCGTATTTTCGACATATCTCATTGTGTTTTTACTCAAATTTCGATCGGGAGAGATCGTTGGATGTTGAATTTGATTCTGCATCCAACGACTGTCCACACTACATACTTTTGATGGACCCCACTACCCCAAAAACAAGAAATACCTGAAAAAATGTGATGATGATGTCATCATCACATTTTTTCAGGTATTTCTTGTTTTTGGGGTAGCGGGGTCTGTCAAAAGTATGCAGTGTGGGCACTCGTTGGATGTGGAATCAAATTCCGCATCCAACGATCTCTCCTGATCAAAATTTGAGTAAAAACACAGGGAGATATGTCGAAAATATGAACACAAAAAGTAGTTTTTTCTTTCTTTCTCCAAAATTAATCAATATTATTTTATTATTTTAACTATTATTTTATTATTTTAACTATTATTTTATTATTTTCCTTAGGAGGCCCATTTTAGACCCCAAAATTCCTCTAATGTGACCTTTCACAGCATTAGAAGGCCACACAGCCTCTGATTCGAATTCGGATGCATATCAATCTGAACTAGACCTCCATACTGCACCATCAAGCCTCATGGCTAGTGCAAACCCGGATCCATTTTCTGGCATAGCCATAGCTAGTGGACCCATGTACACACCACAAGTTGTCACTAACAACCCTGTAGGTGGCCCCAACATGGTCATGCAAACTGTCATCAATCAACTGCCACCACCCATAGTAACCACTCAAGATGTCCCACCTACAACACTTGCGGGTAGTGGACCTTCCACATACACTGCCCCTCCTGTCACACAAGGGGGAAGTTCCCCGTCCACATACAATCTCCCTTCTATTACACATGGGGGTAGTGTCCCTTCCATCCACACTATCCCTCACACCACACTTGCGGGCATTGGCCCATCTACAATTGTGCCACCACAAGTTCCCCTAGCCATGCATGTGCACTATGCACCTGCGAACCCCGTCACCATCCCTTCCCCATCCCACATCAAACAGGGATCAAACCTACCTTTCATGGCTCATCTTAACCTGCTTGATTTGGCTCAATCAATAAACGAATCCATCCACCACCAAGCTTTCTGGCCACCCATGCCAACCAAGCTGCCATTAGACATTCCAAATTTTGAAGGAAAGCTAGGGAAATGTCCCTAAAACCATATCATGACATCCCATCTATGGTGCTCATCAAATAGCATCGTAGACGACTCGATCAGGCTAAGACTGTTCCAACGCACCCTCACAGTGTGGAAGCTAAATGGTACATTGAGCTACCATAAGCCAAGTACCCATATTTCAACTCCTTAGCTTTCATGTTCCTGCAGTATTTCTAACTCCTCGTCAGATATGATGAAGAGGTGGAGATAATGTTATCTTGCCACCAGAGCACTGCGACACATATAACCGACCACATCCATGAGTGGCGGTGACGTCGTAGTTTGTGTAAAATCCAACTTGACGACAAGATATTCTTGGATTGGTTTCTCAAAACCTTGCTCCCACCCATAGCAAAGTACATCACATTTGAACATCCTCAATCCAAAGAGGAGGCCATACTAAAATCCCAACAGTTTGACCTGATCTACTCTCAGTCTGGATACATGTACACTGTCATTCCAGACACTCTTTTCCTGGGTACCTCCTACTGGGATACACCAGGGGCATCCCATGCTGTAGATGGCATCATAGGCTCAGTCTCCCAACAACCACAGCACCATCCGACACCACCTACAGTTCCACCACAACCAAGTAACACTGCTAGTGTTTCTTACCAAAACCAAACACCGGACTATGCCAGAATGATGTCCCAGTCCGGAGAAACAACTTCCCATGCACAACCTGTGCCACCCCAATAGGCTCAGGCCATGGCATGGCCAACACAGTAGTACGCGGGGAAAATGCCCACATTTGTGGCACCACAGCCACCCAAATTTATTATGCACCACTAGTGCAAGCGGTTCAATCCCCCACCCCTATTTAACCCACTCCATTGGGACAAGTATTTGTACCAAAAAACCATCCCAACCAGCCTACCCCCAACAATCAACAAGGGAAAGCTAGAAATAATTGACCCCAAAACCAAGCCAATAATCAACCGTAGGGAGGCGGTTAACAACCAAACCCTCCTAACAATGGCGCAGCGCATCGACCCGCCCAAAACCCCCCACGACCAAATTCACCTAGACGCAATGCCTCGTTGCACACAAACCAACCGTGCACACTTTGTGACGTCTATGGGCACTACACATTCGAGTGTCCCCTCATGGGTCGTGTTAAGCAGGCCATTTAAAATGAGGCCCAATAGGCTTCCAACACTATGAACCAAGCCCACCCCAAACCGGCACCACAAGGACCTCCCCCCATGGTGCTTCAAAACCAACTACAAGTCCAAGGATTGGTGGCAACCACACCCCCTCCCCAAGCTAATCCCAATGCCCCGGGGGTACCTCCCATGGCAGAAACAGGTGTCCACCACCTAATAGCCATGACGACTGAAGAGGTTAACCTACAAACTAGATGGAATCAGTACAGTACCACCACCAAACCCGCTAACACATTAGCGGAATCTACGTCCAAATTGGTCAACGTACCTCTTCAGTTACCCCCTTTCGCCTGCCCCCCCATATGATGAGTTTCCAATAATGCCACAACTAGAGCTGCAGTCAGCTATAGCATTATGGATGATTTGGCCCAAACACCAAAAGCCATGTCCACCCTTGAGGTACTCAAAACATTCCCAATGAAGTGGAAAGCCTTACTAGCCACCCTTGGGGCCGTAGACCCCTCCGACTCCAAGTTGATCACATTTGAATTAGAGAATGGAGAACCACGCATGCCATCCACCATCGCCTTCCAAATCCCGATCTCTATTCAGAACTTGGTTGTGCACTAGTTCATAGTAGATGAGGGGGAATCTACATGCGTTATGTCTACCTTAGTCTGGCAGAAACTTGGATCACCAATTCTACAACCATCCTCCATGACTCTGCAAGCTTATGATGGCGATCCCACTAAATCCCAAGGAATCCTACCCCATGTCCCCATCACATTAGCTGGGAAGATAGTACTAATCGACATAGAGGTCATCAACGCTCAACTAGACTATAACCTTCTCCTCGAAAGAAGTTATATGTACGCCATGAGAGTGGTCGCATCAACTATCTTTCATCTCATGATGTTCCCCCACGAAGGGAATATCGTGATAGTTGATCAACCCACCTATCATGATCCTCAATGGTTAACGACACCCGCCAATGTTATCCCTACTATCAACACCATTAATCCCCAAGGGATGACCACGCATGCCAATGTTGTCCCTGCAATCAACACCATGGTTGACAACACACCAGTCCCCCCATTGTTGAATGTGGGACCTGGTTTGTTTGCCGATACCACCATGATGGCTCCTTTCCCCTTAGTGTCACCACCACCAAAACAAAATGAGAGTGTGGACTTGTGCATGGTCTCATACAGTACCGCTGCACCCAAACAACAACCGTAGCCGTAGCCCCAACCGTAACCGAAACATCATCTATAGCTGCAACACCAACAGCAACTGCAACATCATCCACAGCATCAGCATTACGCGCAGCCGTAACCACAACCTCACCCCCACATACAACCATCAGGGAGTTATCTGGGCTCATCTCTAGTCCATATGATTCCCTTCCTCTTTCCCCCACCTGGTGTCATGAGCAAGCTGGTAATGGACATCTTAAGCCTACCCAACTTTACATTGGGAATTCTAGTGTGGTATCTTGATCCACTAGCTCAACCATCAATACACCATGTAGTCCTAACACCTATGCAGCCCATTTTTTTTGAGTCCCCTCCTCCACCCGGTCCGCAAAAACCAACCACCACATCTGCACCTGCATCGCCCCACCCAAAAAGGGCCAAGGGAAAGAACACCAAAGCCACCACAAAACCTCAGCAGATCCCACCTTGTGCTCTCTGTGAACAACAGGGCCATCCAACTCAGAATTGCCCTGAAATTCCAATGATCCATGCGCATTTGGATGCCATGGACACAATTGAAAACCTCCCCGTGGTTGAAATTCCAACCATGCCAATAGTCGGAAACAAGTCACTGAGAACAAACCATGCTTATGCCCTCTACAGTTTGTATGGACATTATTCTCACCATTTCCAATAATTGTCTAAGTATCGAATGTCTCTAGCTAACTTCGAGAGCATTTCCTTAAATCTGAGATCACTCTGATCGAAGAAGTCCATCCCCCACCTCCTTCTTCAGACACCATTTCCATTTACATGATGTCTAGTTCTACAGACCCTCTTGTCTCTACCATCACTGACGGTCCATCAAACCTCTCTCTTCCATTGTTTCCCCAGCCACCACCGCAACCTTAGTTGCAACCTCAACCTCAGTTACTAGGGAAACAATGGGGTTCATTCCCGATTAACATGATCCTTTTTCTTTTTCTTTTCCTTTTCCTTTTCCTACCATCTAGGATCATGAGTAAGTTTGCCTTAGCAACCCTCAATCTATAGGATTTCACACTGGGAGATCTTGTGTGGTACCTTTAACCACCTACCCTACCTATAAGGCCCCAAGATGTGTTGACTCATGTCCAACCAATTGAGATGATGTTGCACCTACCTCCAGGTCCATCAAAGACTCCTCCCGTCTCTAGTCCTGGTCCTCTTACTCCAACAAATACTGGGGGAAAGGCCACCAAAACCACAACCAATACCATTTACTTGATCTCTAGCACCAGTTTTCCTTCCATCTCATCAGATATAGAAGATCCACCTGATCTATCTCGGCACCACTTATGCGATGATGGAGATATATGTAAGACTGCCTTCAGTTTTACCCCATTCCATTTAACCATAGTGTGGAATCGGTTCTTCCCATAAAAGACCAAATTCTATCATCCCACCTTGCCAATTATCTTTGTCTTGGCAAGGGGGAATACCTCTTCGCTGACTTAGATGGTTGACTCTTCAAGAATCCACGCAACGGGCTCCACCTCAAGAGAGCCTATGCCTAATATAACCACTATGAGTCCCTTATAGTGTATTTTTTTCCCTTTTTTTGTTTTGCAATGTTTTTTCCACAAATCAAAGACCCCCATTTGGGGGCAGCACCATTAGCTGCTAATCCAGAGTCACCCGGATCTTGTTCAAGACACTTCTCAGACCTCCGAAATCAAATTTCTTCCCTCTATCTCCTTATGAAACCATTGTCTCGTGTTTAACAAACAAATTCCGGGACCGCTTCCCGGAAGTTACCTTGATTTACAAGCCACATCATGGTGATGCAAGTATCTACAGATCTATACTTGCATCACACTTTCCTACCGCTACTCATGCGGGTTCTCGGGCCACCGCCCATTAAGGGTCAACATTTTTCTTTTTTGTTTTGTATTTTAACACATAGTTGTCTACTTCATCTACCGCACCTCATGCGGACATCTAGACCATTGTCCACAAAACAGATCATTTCCTTACCACGTATTTGGCATATAAATGCCCCCGGACTTGCACTCACATCGCATATATTCAAGTCCATCCACCACAACTCACACATAGCTCTCCTGACCTCTATCTGAGAGCCACCTTGGTTTGCATGCCTCTTCTGCACCGACTTGCGAGCCTCTGCCGCAATCTATCCCGCGCATGTATTGGTATGTTTGAGAGCCTTCTACTCCGTCCATACTGCGTGGATGACCTTTGGACCACTGTCCACCATCTTGACATGGGGCACCTCCTGTGCCACTGCAATCGGTTGACTATACTGGAGTTTCGTTTAAGCTCTTTTATGACTCCTAAAAACAATGAAAAGATATCCGAGCGCAACTACTTCCTTTCCCGCTCGCTAAATTATAGGAAAGGGTGTCTACATCATCTTGTTTACATCCTTTTGCGGACCATGTAGACCATCAATTGAAAAGGACCTCCTTGGCACACTCAATCCAAGACTGTTCCCCTCTGCATACTTTTATGCTTTCTTGGGCAAAGGGGTCGCACCTTACGAAAAAGCTCACTATAGGTTGTCATTAAGCTCTTTTCTAGCCTTCTCATCAAGAAAATATTTTCGAGCAGACTTGGTTTCATTCATGCTCATAAAAGTATCTGAATGACCATCCAATCAATATAGGTTTAACCTTTTCTGGCCTGATTGCACTACCAATGGTAAAGAAGTCTCTCATCCCGCAAAGGATGGGCGAGCTCTCCTATGTATACTTTTATCCTTTTTTTGGCACAAGAGACTACCAACAAAAAAGAGCCCCCACTAGAGTCTTATTCGTGCTTTTAGACTCTCTAAAATTGAAAGCACCATCGAGAATTTACCTTCTCAGGCTTGCCAAAAATCCATAAGATCATATCACAATGGTGTCCCTAGACACCACCCCACATTAAATAGTTTGGAAGCATTCCCACATTAGGTTTCCTTTGTTCAGAGTACTCTGCAATGTGTCTTCCTTGGATCCCTTCAATATCAAAAGTGTCTACCTCCTCCAAGTATTTCCCATCTGTAGTGACACCCTCGGTATTATAGCTATGATCCCATTCCCATGAGTCAAGTTTCATTTGCTGGCTGGTCTGCCCTACAGTCATACTCTGAACAAAGGATTTTTGAGTCTACCACACCCCCCCCTCATTTAGTGGGTCAGTCCGCAGATTTTCTCACACCTTTCAGTTATCTCCCTTGCGCTTCTAGTCAAGGAAACACCATTGCCTTGACTAGGGGCAGGTCTCCCTCCATCGATGACAACACACATATTCCAAAGGATAGAACCAGAGGTCCCTATATCCTGGTTTCATTAACCTCATTGATGAGTTCCTTGGACCACTTAAGAGGAGTCCTTAGTGCCTCTCAGGATGGTTGTTTCTCACGTGCTCAACTCCAACTTCATCATCGCACCATTGAGATTAGTACAGGGTTTGGTCCGTACAAAGACCCCGGATGTCACCTAACTATAGCACATTGAGGATTCTATTCGAGGGACTAAACAGGTTATGTCCCTTGTGATTTCTAGGTTGCGTTGGAGATAGTGTTCAAAATCCCCAGCAATGCTTCTATATAGATTGATGATTGATGTAGCATACTTGTACCACAGAGACTCTGACTCTCAAACAGCGAGTCCATACAGCTATGTATCGTTCCAGATCCAGTAGACTGTCAGCCATGAAGATATAGCATTCCATGAGAATGCCATGGGTCCATTGTACCAGTTCTTCAGATCAGTATTGTATTCATCCTCACATTGAGGCAACCATTATGTACCATCAGTTGTATATGATCGGCTCTTGTATTTTAGAGCATAGATTAAATTATTCTTTTGACATTGTCATGAGCATGGGGATTCCCACCTCATCCATATACATGTCACACATTATTTGTATCTCACCGATTGATGGGAACCATATTAATACAAAAACCAAAAGCCACCATGCCCTAGCCCTGGAAGCACCACCTCTCTGCAGCAAATCCTATGATGTCCGTCGGCCATATGATGAGCTCCTGCCCTCACACATCAGGGGGCATTCTGTTAACCTAAAAAATCCCTCACTCAGCTCTACATGGCCTACACCACCCAATGACATCCATACACGACCCTCATATCACTCCATTAGACCCCCACACCCTCAAAAAGGCTTAAGAATGAAGAAAATGGCTTAAAAACCCCAAAAAGGAGCCTACATAACTCTCCTAGGGGCTAAAACCTCGAAAAAGGGGCTAAAACTCCTCAAAGGAGCCTAAAACCCTAAAAGGAGCTAAAGTTAGGGCGAAAGGGACTAAAAGCACAAAAAAGGGGCTAAAGCCCGGACCAAGGGCTTAAAACCCTAAAACCCCCAAAAAAGCTATAAGACGAGGGTGGGGGGTCACTCTAAAACAAGACCTCTCTTGCATACTGTTATGTTGTGCATGGATGCCCTGAGACTCTTTGCCTCTCAAGCCACCCACACCCCCCTCTCTTCCACTCATCTTCCCCATTGAGCCATAGCTCCTCCATTGTTGAGTGAGATAGGGAGGTGCCTCTTCCAGCCAGGGCACGGTGGCCCATTTCACCAAAGGAGAGGTATAACCTAGTTTTTCTTATGTATTCCCTTTAGTATTTAGTTGTTCCTAACCAATATTTGTTTGCAGGATTTCTTCTTATCTTGTTTTGCAGGTTTATTTCTGTCTAATAGCTGTTTGTAGGTTCTCGAAGCGAATCCCAAACCTTGTTTGCAAAGGGGATCATGGTCATTTCTTGTCCATTTTCTTTCCTTTCTATTCTGCTTTTCTTTTATGCATTTTCCACACGTAGGAACCTACCCTTTTGTCCTATAGACAGAAGGGAGCCATTCCTGCCCCTGTAGCAAGGATAAATCCCTGCTATAGTACTCTTATGCTAGTGGAATTTCTAGGTGACCCCTATCACCCTTTGGGAGGAATACTATATTTCTTTGGAGGATTGGCTTATTTTGTTGGATGGAAGGTTGCAACGTTAAGTCTAGGTTTTGACATTCCTTCTCTATGTAATTATATGTATCTCCTTGATTATAGTAATACACAAATCTTTCCATAAATGTTATTGTGTTGATGATGTTTCGATATTTATTCCTCCATTGTTATCTTAGATCAATTCATATCTATATATGCTTGTACTTTTTTCTTGTTTCTATATGCTCTACAACGTTTTGCAGCTTGAGATCCGAAATTTCTGGAGCTTGGATAAACAAAAAGAAAAAGGATTTGCAGACCTCATGCAAGTGATCTATCTGTTAACTTTCATTTCTATTTTATCTAGGAAAGTAGATTATATTTTGTACTTGATTTTTTCTAGATCCACTTGGACTAGGGATATCTGGCTTGAGTCTTCTTGAGTAGATTTATCCACCAACAAATTTGGTGACCATACTAGGAATAACATAGATCTGATTTCTTTTGTTTTTGATTTCATGTATTTTCACCAATCCCTTTTCTATCCTCTAGAGACCCTCCTACCTTTTTTTTGTCTTTTGAAATTTTTTTGGACCTTTTTGGATCTTTTTGGGATTAGTACTAGACTTATATCCCTCCTTCCTTAGGATATATAGCCTCTCTAGCCCTCTAGCTTACTTGGGTTGTGTATACAGAGCACCACTGCCTTGCTGGCACTCTTTCCCTATGTAGTAAGTGTGCCAGCCCCTCTCTAGAACTCTGTTGCAGTGTAGTAAGGTGCACCAAACCTTCAAAACTTAGATATCAGATCATATTTCCCTCCGTTTTTGCTTTTGGTTTGATGGATTGTGATTTGTAGGATGCATATTGTGGTCACACAACCTCCTAGGCACAACATTACCTCTATTTGGAGTTGATTTAGTTGATTATGGGTGTTTTCATAGTCAAGTGAGTGACTTGGCTGTGGAGGGAAATTTCAATCCCCCACCTATTGGTTCAGTATTTCCATCCCTAATCACATTATCCGATTTTTTCATATTTTTTCAGATCCTTAGATCTAATATCCAAACTCTTCCTCCACCCTCAATCATTCAGTTTTGGTTGCATTTTGGTTGATTTGGAGAAATTATTGATCATGTTGGAGTTGTTTGGATGCTTGTCATTTTTATTTTGGTTTTCTGAATGTTTGAAGTGTTGTAGAAATTCTCTCTTTTTCTGTTTGTAGATATGAAAAGAGCTTAGTTATCAAGTTTCTATTTTGATACATGCATTTGAAAATCAAAGTGCTTCCGTACTTTGTTTTATACATTGTTAGGATTTGTCGCATATTTGATTTCATTGTGGTTTTTGGACTATTATTTCATAAAGTTAGAGTTTTTGTGCTCTAGGAAGGAATTATTCTTTTATTTACTTCCCATGTTCATGTTGAAACTATTTCCCTACCTTAGGTAGCTTTCATCGAAAGAAAAAATATGCATCATCGTGTATCTAGGATTTGCATTCTTTTTACATTTCCTTTCTATACTCATGCATCCACTTAACCGCATAATATCAAATTAACAATAGCTTAGGATTAAAATCATTTAGAAACTGTGTAAGTTAGATATGTGTTTTGATGTATTTAAGCGTGGCAGACGTTATTATTTTCTTGCACCGCATCCCGAGGACTTGTATTTCTTCCACATACCAACTGATTTATCGAATGGATTTTCACATACATTTAGGTTTACAGAAAAGTACTTCACATACTCGGTATTATTTTGAAAGGCTCCTGTTGAGCGGTTGTGTATTAGACAGCACCACTACATAGTTGAGCTCCTCCATACCTAGTGTATATTGGGAGACCCACTCTAGGATTCATGTGACCAACTAAGATGACCTTTTGGTCATCTTGGCATCGCAATACACCAAGAACAACACTCAGGGAGATTACTACACACATGCCATCCATGTAGTTGGGTATTCAAGAAAGGGTACAGTCCCAGTCCTACTTGTCACATTTTACTGTTGGACCCTATGGTATATCGCAAGTTGTGGCGCCTTGATAATCCTGTGAGCCTATCCCGACTTTTGATCCACTCATATTCATATAGTTTTCTTGTTGCTTTTAGACTTGAGTAGTGTTTTATTTTTTGTGGTACTTTAGACATTATTAGAGAGTTTAGATATGAGAGACTCTCTCGGGAACACTAGTAAAGGGACCCCTTTTCAGGGTATGTCTTTTGTTTCTCCCCCTTGTCGAGTTGTTGGTGCTCCCTTCATGGCCACTTTGAGTATTCCTGGATTGATTATAGGATTGCCTATATGGTTATTCTCCAATCCTATTATACAAAATGCACCTTTCATGTCAGATCACGGTCCTTCATCACATGGGCATAAACCTCATGTTAACCCTTCTCCGTCTTCCTTGAATGTTAATCAACTTCCCTTTCTTCCTCTTCAGCTATTGAAAACTCTGATGTTAGTAAACAGATGGGTAAGAAGAAGACGTAAAGGAATGCTCAGAAGAATAACACTAAGCAAAAGGTCACGGATCCAACCTCTGATAATCATTTTGTAAACCCATCATCCACTAATCACAATGCTAAGAGTGTTGAATTGACCACAAAAACACCTCATAAACCTAAGTTCCCTTGTATACTTTACAAGGCTGACCATGAGTCTGAAAGATTGTCATGGTAAGTCCCGATTTTTAGAAGTGTGGTCTGAGGCTTCCCAACACCCTGTCTTCATACTAATGATACCTCATCAACCAATGACTCTGTGGTTAACAATATGTTATCTCTAGGGTTGTAACTTAGTTTTTCTTTAAATTTTTATTTTCCTTGTCCAAACTTTAACCTAGCTCCTATTTGTTTTATCACTGTCATTTATTAAATCAAAATAAGGCTCATTTTCATTTGATTTTCAAAGTCTTTATTTTTTGGTTGAAACAAATACAAATGATATCATGCCTAATGTTATCACATTTGGAAAATTATGAAGTTTATTTCATATATGATTTATGAATGAATACTGGAAGCATATTGAAAAATGTGAAAAGTAATGATGCTGCTAGTATTGATTTTTGTAATGAAGATGAATGGTAGGGTGTTGTACAAATGTTTTAATTGATATATTAAGAGAGAAATAGTAACTTTTATTTAGTGTCATGCTGAGAGTGTTACTCACTCATATAAAAATGTACATGCAGCAGATTGATATCATCATGAATTATGGACCTTGGTTTTTGGTTTTCGGCTAACCATATACAATCAACCTTCTTGGTATAGCTTTCATTTTATGGAATATTTTACAGGCATTCAGGTTAGCAGGAAACTCACATCATCCAAGAGCTCTCAATAAAGGATGTCCAAGCACATGATGGAGAAGTTTTCAAGAGTTCTAAGGACAGATTTTATAACAAAATCAATTTATTCAAAACATGTTACTTGGAAAATATATGAAGGCATATTTTCTAGAAATGTCTTGTTTCATCATCTTTTTTCAGAACAGATTGTGGCCCATAAGAGATGAATTTGGGTAAATTGGAGGAGGTTTTTATTCCTAAGATATCAAATAAAAAACACCTATCTCAATTTTTACACAAGTTCAAGGATTGGAAGTTCCACTCTCATCATTTCAGCCTATTCTTTTGATTGCGCAAAAATCCAGTTTGAGTCATATTATTGCAGAGTTGGTTATGAACAGAGGGAGGAGAATTTTGACAAACTGAAAGAGGTTTATCTTAGTAAAAAATTCATATATAATAAATATTTCATTTTTCCTTCAGGTGTCACATATCGGGAGAATCGAATCCATCATTAAGTCCTATTTTTCAGATCTCGGGATTTTCCTGTTTTGACACATGTTTTTAGAAGCATATATCGAAAAAATGGAAACAAATATCAAGGAAATGAAAGAGATTTTTTCTCATAACAAATTGATATACAAAAAACTCTCCCGTATTTTACACAGCAATCATGATTTAATAGATATGAAATCATAATTGCAGCCCTAGTTTTCAGCACTCTGCTCCATTTTTATGGAAAACAGTTCCAAAATTTAATGTAATTTTTGCTATCTTTAGAAATTCGACCTCCTAGGGAGGATTTCGACCTAAACACCTATATGATGCATGATTGTAACAAAAGAAAGTGGGGGTTCCAGCCAGGGGATGAGGTGGGAATCATAGATGGAGATCAAACTGGTGTTATGAACTGTAAGGCATATATTTTCTTACAGCTTTAATACAAAACTATTGCTTTGAAATGATTATGATCATGAGCCTGTTTTGATTTAATAATTAAATTGTATGCTGTTATTATTTTTTCTTGTATGTGGTCCAATAAATCCATTGTAATATTCTTATGATGATATGCAATTATCTGTAAATGTTCAATTGCAGAATTTGGTTCAGTCCTTTATAAATTCTTGCTCGTAGTATTTGTGTTATTGGATTTTGAATTTAACTATATGTCATGCAGTTTTATGATTTATATTTTATTTGATTTCCATACACTTTTATTACATACATTCTCTGTATAAAATTGGTTTCAATCAGCTTGATTTATTTTTTAAGATTTCTCTAAGCTTTAACTTCAAGTCTAGGTTCAACTTTAGTGATAACATCTTCTGGCGCCGTTGCCAGGGACAGAAAAATGAAATTAAAATCTTCTCTGGGTATTTGACATATTTTTATATCTGATTTTGGAGGGTGAACAAGATCAGTAAAATATGTTTATAGACTACATCAGTTATCTACAGAAAGATACAATGGCTTCAAGACAGATAGGAACTTAAGGAAATCCTTCATTTCCTCTACCCTTAGGGGTTTATGATCCAGAAAGGATTCTAAGAGAAGATAGAAGAAAGAAAATCATATTTATTTGTGTCCATTCCCAAATTAGAAGATTTTAAATCCTACTCAAGTTGATGATTTTAAATTTTAATCAAATCCTTTGACTTCTGAACATAAACACATATCAGAGGAAATTTTCACTTCTAAGCGCTTTGATCCATTAAAATATTTGTCATCAACTTATATACCTCTCACTAGTAGAAATATTTATTGGTCAAATGAAAGTTGAAGTACCATCTCCTTGAAGAGATCTATTGCTTGAAGGTGAACATGTAATAGGCATATGAATATTGGCTTCAAATTCTTCACCCGACGACTCCAACTACTGCAGATCTAGATTTTGAAGCTTCACTGATGATTTCATTGGAATAATGAGGACTTCATATGCAACTTCTATTGTTTCAAGGTATGCATGTCTAGTTTTGCAAAACTTCTTGGTTTTCCAAATATTCTTCCTACAGATCAATATTTGTTGAGAAATGGTCCTAAGTTCAATGGAGAAGTTCTAATATTAACTATGAAACATATATCTAATTTTTGTGAATTTACGGAGTCACTCAAAGATAAACATGAAGATGATTTAATTAGACTATTCTATGATTTATTACAAGGAAAGTGTAAAATTTGGGCTGAATATTTGTCTATTGGCTCAATTAGATCAATAACAGATTTTTGGATTGTCTTTTTGAAGACATGGATGGAGTAGACAGAGTTTAGGGAAGATTCTCTTTCCATTAAAATTTTTAGGGAATGGAATGATATGAACACTGATGAGGAAATAGATGGAATTTTTCTTCCCGTTTGTCTTCTTATTTAAATTCAAGTTCATGTAACTTAGAATTAAAAGTCATATTTTTAAAAGAATTTGCTGCATATATTGAGAAAGAGATTTAAACTTTAGAGGTCAAGATACAAAGTTTATCTTTTAAAATCCCTTTTCAGTTATCTTTTGATATCAAGACCAATAATAAAGACAAGTTTGATGATCCAAAACTGAGAAAGTGGTATGACCCAGTAGCCGACTATATCAAGGAATTTATCGATTTAAGGTTTCAGTATTCATTTTATGATAAGTCTGAAAATCAAACTTACAGACAGATATTGATTTTTGTTCTTATATTCATCTTGCTAATATATAGATCAGGAGTTTCATTGGGTATTCAGATACTTGTATGGCTTCATTGGAAGCATGATTTCACTTGACTAAGTTGTAGATTTGGTTAAGCGTGGATAATGTACATAAATAAGCTCACTTCTCGAGCATGTGTTTTCCTTCATATTTTCAGCATATTTGTTTTCATCTTGTTATCATTTGCATTAGTTCAGATAGTTGAATAAGACTTCAGTCCAATGGAGCATTGGGATACAACAAAACTTATTGCAATTTTGAGTTTGCATAGTATGAGTATGGATCAATTTTTAGTTTGTTGGTTTGCAATAGCATGAAGACTCCATCCCAATGGATACAAAACACTGGTGCTTCTTTTCTTCATTTGCAGGGCAGCCTCTATTTGCAAAACAAGATCATTTCATAATTTAATGAACAGAGCAAGTTGTAGTTTTTGGTTTGTAGATGTCAGTGATGGATTCGAAAGGCACATGGTATTCTTGTTCTTAAAACCTCACAAGGAGATATTTATCCCCAATCGGAGCCAGATGTTATCTCTAGGGTTGTAACTTATCTTTTCTTTAAGTTTTGATTTTCCTTATCCAAAATTTACTCTAGCTCCTATTTGTTTTATCACCGTGTCATTTATTAAATCAAAATAAGGCTCATTTTCATTTGATTTTCAAAGTGTTTATTTTTTGGTTGAAACAAATAAAAATGATATCATGCCTAATGTTATCACATTTGGAACATTATGAAGTTTATTTAATATATGATTTACGAATGAATACTGGCAGCATATTGAAGAATGTGAAAAGTAATGATGTTGCTAGTATTGGTTTTTGTAATGAAGCCGAATGGTAGGGTGTTGTACAAATGTTTTAATTGATATATTAAGAGAGAAACAGTAAATCTGAGGTAATTTCATGCTGAGAGTGTTATTCAATCATATAAAAATGTACATGCAGTATATCGATATCATCACGAATTATGGACCTTGGTTTTTGGTTTTCGGCTAACCATATACAATCGACCTTCTTGGTATAGCTTGCATTTTATGGAATATTTTACAAGAATTCATGTTAGCAGGAAACTCACATCATCCAAGAGCACCCAAGAAAGGATGTCCAATCACATGATGGAGAAGTTTTGAAGAGTGCCAAGGACAAATTTTATAACAAAAGCAATTTATTCAAAACATGTTACTTGGAAAATCTATGAAGGCATATTTTCTAGAAATGTCTTGTTTCGTCATCTTTTTTAATAATGAATTGTGGCTTATAAGAGATGAATTTGGGTGAACATGAGGAGGTTTTTATTCCTAATATATCAAAGAACAAAAACCTATCTCACGTTCTACATAGGTGTCAATTATTGGAAGATCCATTCTCGTCATTTCAGCCTATTTTTCTAACTGCGCAAAAATCCAGTCTGAGTCATATTATTGCAGAGTTGGTTATGAACAGCGGGAGGGTAATTTTGAAAAAATGAAATTGTTTTGTCTTAGTAACATATTAATATATAATAACCTCTTTAATTTTTCCTACAGGTGTCACATATTGGGAGAATTGAATCCATCATTAAGTCCTATTTTTCAGATCTCAGGATTTTCCTGTTTTGACACATGTTTTTAGAATGCAGATATCGGGAAAATGGAAACAAATATCAAGGAAATGAGAGAGGTTTTTTCTCATAGAAAATGGATATAAAAAAACCTATCCTAGATTTTATACATATATCATTATTTAAGAGATAATAAGTCATAATTTCATCCCTAGTTTTCAGCAGTCTGCTCCATTTTTCATGGTAGACAGTTCCAAAATTTAATGTAATTTCTACTATCTTTAGAAATTCGACCTCCTAGGGAGGATTTATACCTCAAAACCTATATGAGGCATGATTGTAACAAAATAAAGTGGGGGTTCCAGTCAGGGGCTAAGGTGGGAATCACAGATGGAGATCAAACTGGTGTTATGAACTGTAAGGCATATATTTTCTTGCATCTTTAATACATAACTATTGCTTTGAAATAATTATGATCATGAGCATGTTTTTATTTAATAATTAAATTGTATTCTTTTATGATTTTGTCTTGTGTGTGTTCCAATCAATCCATTGCAAGATTTTTATGATGATATGCAATTATCTCTAAATGCTCAATTGCAGAATTTGGTTCAGTCCTTTATAAATTCATGCTCATAGTATTTTTCTTGTTGGATTTTGCATTTAACTATATGTCATGCCATTTTATGATTTATATTTTATTTTATTTCCATACCCTTTGATTACATACCTTCTCTGTATATAATTGGTTTCAATCAGCTTGATTTATTTTTTAAGATTTCTCTAAGCATGAACTTCAGTAGTCTAGGTTCAACTTTAGTGATAACAGAGTAAAAAAGGAAACGCCAGATATCCTTTCTTGTTGTGTAAGTACATGCACCTTACTTACCTTTGTCCTCACATGTATGAAGCTTATATGTTTTTGGAAGATATTATTGTTCCTCAACAATAGATTCCAATAGGTTATGGTAAGTTTTCCCTTGACACCCCATTGGTTGACCAAATGGTTGATCCAATTTCATCCTTGGTTGATCCCACTCTCTCTTTTGAGAATGAAGAACAGGGAGTTCATCCCACTCTTCCTTTGGAGAGTGATTTTAAAGTGGTCGAGTTGATATCATCTCCACCTGATCCCACTCTTTTGTTAAAGAGTGTTAAGGTTGGTAGTCTCTTCGACACAATCTTCATTTTGTCCCTCTCTTCCAATTGAGATTGAACTGAAACCTATTGAATTTCCCTAGTTACTTTTGATTCTTCTATGTAAGAGGAATTTTTGTCTCTTTCGACAAAACCCTCTCCAAGTAATGAGCTCATTTCCTTTTACTGGAGTAATTAATAGATGATTGTCCTCATTCGAGTGTTCCTTTCCATATATATGTGTGGATTACTACTAAGAGTATAGTTCGTACTACTATTGACGAAGGGGATTCTATTAGTATTATATCCTCAACTTATTTTCAAGACATAGGTTCCCCTCTGCTTGTGCCAGCCACGGATCAGATACTGGATCTTAATCCAATACCTACTGCACCTTTAGGGATCCTTCCTCATTTTCCTATAACTATAGGATGGAAAATTGTCTGTATTGATGTTATTGTAGTCCAAGGTCCCTTATATTTTAATGTATGCCTTGGGCATGATTATTCTTATGGCATGAAAGTTGTAGTGTCCACACTTTTTCAAGTTATGTATTTTCCCCGTGATGGGAAGATTGTGACCATTGATTAGCTTTCCCTTGTTAAACCTGATCATTGCATGACTCCTAGCCATCAAAACTCCCTGAATGTCCCCTACGTTCTTGTGGTTCCTTCCTCCTCACATGTTGTGTCTATCGACTATGGACTTTGGGACAAAGTTAAGTCGTTCGAAAACTATATTTTCTTCTCCTCATAAGGAAGTTGTGGGGGCATGTCTCCTGTAAGGGTGAAACCTGCCAACCTCTGGACATCATGTTGGCTATGAACTGCTAGTGAGCATAGCTCCTTTTCTGTGTCAATATCGTTAAAAAATGAAACAGATCCCAATGAGTATAGTTCTTTTTCTGTATCAATCTCATTAAAAAATGAAACGGATCCCAGTGAGCATAGTTCATTTTCTATGTAAATCTCGTTAAAAAATGAAATGGATCCCAGTGATCATAGTTCCTATTTTATGTCAAGCTCATTCAAAAATGAAATAGATGACCTCAAGCATAGTTATTCTATGTTCCAAGCTTGCATAAAAATGAAATAGGTCCCCACAAGTGTAGTTATTTTTTGTTTCAATATTGTGTAAAAATGAAACAAGTCACCTTGAGTAGAGTTCCCCTTTTTGTGTCAAGCTCGTTGAAAAATGAAACGAATTCTTCCATTGTTTCAAGACTCAATATTTGAACCTTCATTTCATCTTCTTGTAGCACTTTACCCTCTTTCTTCCTCTATTTCTAGTGAACCTTATCCTAGGAATAGCCCAGAATTTAGTTAGAAAAGAGCAAGCAGAACAAATGAAGCTTGGGGGGGGAATTGTACCCTACCTCTTTTTTTTGGAATTAAGCTACTTGGAAGTTCTATTGGGTAGGAAGTACCAACCACTGGACATCATGTTGGGAAATCACCCATCAATGGGAGTCATTTTGAGCATACTTTATTTTAGTTTTGAGCTCGCTAAACCATGAAACAACATTTTCAACATAGTTCCTATTCCGTGTCAAGATCGTTAAAAAATGAAGAAGATACCCTCAGCATTCTTTCAACTGATATTCAATCTTGTTAAAAACAATAAGATGGTGTTGATATTACTTTTCATTTTTCATGCTCTGGTTAAAACATGAAAAGTGGTTTGAGATTACTTTATCACTTGTTTGTGCTCTAGATTGAAATATGAAATAGGTTTTGAGTGCCTTTCATACCTTCGGCGTGCTCGTTACAAATACAGTGAAGAGGTATCGAGTGTACTTTTGTTGTTTTTTAATATATGTTAAATTAGATTATGAAAAAATAACCCTAATAGAGCGCTCTTGAAGTTCTTTTCAAACTCTTAAAATGTGAAAATATCATCGAGTGAACGTTCCTTCTTCATGCTCATAAAAGGACCTAAAGAGTCATCTTCTTGGTGACAGTTTATCGCTTTTACAAAATAGGGGTAACTACTTATGAAAAAGGTATACTCTGACCAATCATGACTGGAAGATTTCTCATGGAAATTATTTTACACTTTTTTGGGCCTTGGGGACTAAATTTATGAAAAATTATACCTGGGAGTCTTCTTAGTCATTTCATACTCTCTAAACATGAAAAGACCAATGATTTTTCTTTCATTAGACTCATAAAATTAAACGATGAAGGACTATTTCTGAGAAGGAACCTGTTGTTTCTCAGGTTCATAAAACATATGAGAATGGATTCATCACTTGATGGGCTACAACGAGTGTTTGTTACCCTCTTTGAACTTGTAAAAATGAAAATAGGTACCCATCCTTCATGATGGGGAATTTAAGGGAATAGTTTGTATTTCATTGTAATCACGACAATACATAGTCACTCTTGAACATGGCACTTATTTTCATATGTATTCATCACTTGGGTGATCTATGTCTTCAATTCCTATTAATTCCTTGAGTCTTCTTGCTCATTTGAGTTCTCCAAGAATTATCCCGCCATCAGATACATCAGGGGGATGGGTATCAATCTCATCAAAATCAGTACTGCTAAGTCATTCCATGCCCATGTTCAAGAGAAATTTGATCACCTTTATCTGTAGTCATCTTACCTTATATCATGTTGGTCATCTCCGAGTCAGCTTTGTACATCACTCTACTGCCTAGTTTGCTCTAAAACATATATGATCATTTTTTGTGTCGGTGATGGGGGATTCATCATGGACCTCCTTTGATGATTCTATTCTTGTCAATATCAACACATCATATAGGAATTGGACTTAGAAACAAAGACAGGTACCTTCCTCCTGCATGCCTCAATGGTAGGTTTCCTTGCTTTTAGCAGTAGGTTTTCATTAATGACCTCTGACTGGAATATTCTATCGATTGTTCAATTCTAAGTCCTATATTCACACTCGAGAGAATGTACCGAGATACCTTGGGAATCATTGACATCAATGGTGATTTCCCTCGCACGTGTTAAATTTTTACATAAATGACTGGTAATCAAGTGGCATCTACCATGTTCAACGTCAAGACATTGTAATCACATGGTTAGATTTGTATCATTGCAGGTTCAACTTGAAGACCCTGGGTTATCTGATATTTTTCCCAGGTTGCGATGGAGTTTTTTTTAGTCATGATACATGGATCCACTTTGTATTTATTATGGATGTGTTATCATCTCATCATGGATCTATGCTTGTGTTTAGTAGCCATGATTGTGTTCAGTTGGTCTCGACTACCATGGATCTGCATTGTATTGGTTGGCAGCTATGTTAAGAGTTATGTGATATTTGAGTCAGTTGTACTACAACATCTTCCAGCTAACATCCTTTCCTTTGATTTCTTCACTTCACAAAGCATTCACCTATCGCATTCCTCTAAATTCATGCTTTGCGGGAAATTGTGTTACAGATAAATCTTGTCATATTGAGCCATCTGTCAACCTTATGCCTAGTTCCTAAATTTACCTTATCTAAACTGGATTGATTTTGAGGTTGTTCCTACCCCTTTTACCCTCTCTAAGTATGTTGGCACTCTTCCTTATAAGGAAAGGTGTGCCAGCCCCTTGCCGGCTCTCTTTCCATCTTGATAGGGTCTGCCACTAGCACTATTTCCTCTCATGCAATCTGTGCCATCCCCTCTCTTGCACTCTGTCTCCAACAACAACAT
This sequence comes from Pseudotsuga menziesii, assembly GCA_001517045.1. Taxonomy (NCBI): domain Eukaryota; kingdom Viridiplantae; phylum Streptophyta; class Pinopsida; order Pinales; family Pinaceae; genus Pseudotsuga; species Pseudotsuga menziesii. The sequence goes on along the minus strand of LPNX010185971.1, from coordinate 834,091 downwards.
GCCTCAAACATGTTTAGAGGAAAAAATTGGAAGCTTTGAGGACCTTCTTGAAGGTGGATGAGGTGGAGGATCATCCCTACCTTCTAGGTTAGGTGGCATTCAGTTCCCTAACCTAATGGGAGGATCTATTAGACCTATCCCCTTAATATTCAACCTCCTTTATCCCTTTAACCTTATAAATTGAACCCTCTCTCAATTGTGAAGGGAGGAAGGACTTGTTGGCCTGATTTTCTGACCTAGGCCAACAAGGAGGTTATGCCCACACAATCAGCTTAAAGTAGCGTCCGGTGTGTTTGGAATAGCAAAACCTCACAGGTTATGGCCCTGCTACCAGCTGATTTTTCTCTTAAGGAGAAATTAAAATCAGCAAAATCTACCCTATCCTAATGTTATTTCTACCTAAATGAATCCTATGATTAGTTTCAACTATCTAAATTGTCTTATAATTGCTTTCTTAAGGAAAGACTCTAATGTTTGAAGAGTTTTTTTTTTAATATAAATACTATTAAAATTATGCTAAAAATTACACAAATTGATTTAACAGTTGTTAACTAAAACATACTAAAATAAAACTTAATCTTAACTATCTTAACTATCCTATCTATCCTATCTCAGCTGAGAGCGTTTTTAAATACTATATTAATTATTAATTAATAAAAGATGAACAGAAAGATACATCGTATGATCTAAATAAAAATATTTAAGTCATACATAATAAATCATTCTGTTATAAAATAACTTAACAGAGAAACTGAAAATAAACAATTATTTTTAATTTTCTGAAATTAATTAATAATTAATCATCAACATAACTATTTGAATAAAAGATGATGTCTAGTATGAAATCACTGTAGAAATACAAACGATAGCTAATAGACAGAAATGTATATCCTTATAGCTTGAATTTATAGTAAAAATACTAATAAATTCAGTCACAATGATATATTAATTCAAATATAATATTCAGCTGACAAAGTGAAAATTATAATTAAACACAAGTATAACAAAGCATATTGTATTAATATTAAAATAGAAGATAATATATTGACATATAGAGTATATCCAAAACAATACCAGTAATGATATTTATCTGGAGATTTCTAGTTGCATCCCACATCCAAAGATCCAACTTCAGTTATGAAATAAAACCAGCAACAAAATATATCTCAAGTATGTCTCTCTTCAATCACTTCCTCCCCCCTTTCTTCATCAAAATTCCTAACTTATATAATACTATCAATTTTTTTTGATTCAGTTTTCCCATTAATGCTACATGCCACATTATAGGGTTCCTATAATTATCCAAGAGAATCGAATCTCTTTTACAAAACACCTGTCACTATAATAATGAAAACGACTAGCCTAAATGTTTGCTGGTTTAAAGGTACTTGGCAAAGTCGTGGTCGTCGTTGAAATTCCAATCTTCAATGAACAGCCACGTCTCCCAATCAACATATAAAAATAATCCTAAAACTGTGGAGAAGAGTGATGATATATCCGCCTGCGTTTAAACAAACAAAGCATCTCATTAAAAACCAATAAACAGATATAACAAAATAAACTAACAATTTAAATGTTTTCCTGTAAAATCTGCGATTTTACAGGCATGCATAATAGAAATATTTATTACCTGTCTGAAAGCGAAACAACCCTTGTTCTTTGAGAAATGAGAATAACCATCAAGTTCTACTTTGAAGATCGACTACTCTTCGGGCTTCAGCTAATTTGGCTCTAAGCTTGATAATCTCTAACTTTTGTTTTTCTATTAGTTCAAGCAGATGCTGATTCGTACCTATTATTGACTTTTTTGCCCTTTTAAATTGATTCTTTTTTATATTCATTTATTTCCACCTGCTAATCCAATTCAACAAATCCTCTCTAAATGTCCTATTTTCTTCCTCTATCAATGCTGCATTAGATTGACAATGTTTAAGTTCATCTTTCAGTTTTGTAATCCTGGTTTGATATGCCTTGTCTAGAATTTGCTGAAGAGTTTCTTCTTCATTTTCGTGACCTGAATTGGTTGCCTGATGAGGATTAGGGTTATCAATGTTTTGACCAGATGACAGAGGACTAATAAAAGATGGTTCAGGGTCCGAGATACAGGTGTCCATACATGATGGAGCAACCTTGGCCTTGCCCAATTTTGCACCATTCTCCTTTATAAAAGTGGGATTATTTACATGAATAGTGTCAGGGACCGACGATGGAACATCGTCCTCAATATGGACGACTGTAGGGTGAGTATCCTGTCGATCAACCATAGGAACCGAAATTGTAGGGACATTGTACATACTTCTAGTAACCCTCCTCTAAAACACAAGATTGTCTAACTCAAACCCTCCTTTATCGCAGCATACTTGTGCTAGATGACCTAGTTTATACAGAGACTCTTTACCATGTTTACGAAGATTATCTAGCTGGGAGAGATTTTTACACTCGACAATGTTAATAGTTTTGCTTTCGGTTAACCTTTCCTTTGTTTTTGCAGGAGTACTATGAAATCTATCAGATGAGGGCTGATTCAAGACTGCTTTAGAGCAACAGGGAACCATATTATCAACATCATCACTACTGATACCAGTGTTTACGGGTAGATTGGCTTCTTCAAGACTTTTACCCTCTGATTCAGTCTCAGGAACATTATTAACCTCAGGCTTAGTATCTTTTCATTTCTTACGAGTCTTTGGGGAGGGGTTTGGCCAGTATTGAGTCAGCCCCAAATGGCATTCAGCTAAAAATTCATCCCATGACTTACCCTTCAAGGACAGTTGATGTTGTAGTATGATTTTAACTAAGCCATGGTGAAATAAACTTCTTTCAGGGTTATCAAAACTTTGAACTGCATGCGACATCTTCTTCAAACTTTGCCATAGTTAAAATGGTAGATTAACCCTACAGCCCTATAATGCTAATAGGAGTCTTAAGTGGTAATAGTGTAAATGAGAGAAACGTCCATCGCAGGACACATACCTGACCAGAATTTCGTAGTAGGCTCGCCATTCAGGATTTAGGAACTTGACAGGGACCCCTATCTTCAGTTTTGTATTATATGGTAATGGCAACAGCAGAGATAAACACTTTTTCTTATTAACCTTACCACCCTTGAACCAGCGTTCTCCAACTTGTGGGAGCTTTGTCGCCTCTGCGATTTTGTCTTCATTAACGATGAACTTAAAACCCCCGATCTGCACAACGTCTTCTTTTAAATTTAAGGCAAATAGTTTGGTTACCTCTGCATTATGGCCGTCAAAACACTTAAAGAACTGCCCCCACCCCACTTTCTCAAATCGCAAAGCTATCTTCTCGTCTGCTTCTATGAGATCTGAACCTGAGATTTCAAAACGATTCAACGGGGCCATAGCTTCCTCAACACTATCCTAGTTTCGAAATGGACTGAATGGCGATGTGAAGAGGGAGGGGATGGGTATCCAAGTGTATGACATGATGTGAAAACTTCACATGCTTCGGATCTGACAGATATGAGGTCTATGTACTTGGCCATCTTTAGCCGAACCTAGCAATGATGAGTGCTACAACCAACATTTTATTATGATACATGCATGTTTAGCCACGACTAACAGTAAAATTTAACCAGTTCAACATATCAGGGATCGTGTGATTGATAGATCATAAATCTAGGCATTGATTATGCACAGTGGTCATGATGAACTCGTACATCGTTATAAAATGAAATGGTTATCAATAATAAATCCTACTGATATGAATCGTCAATATATTCACAGTTGTTAGTTAATTATGAGGTGCAAGCCACATCTCTATGCCAACGCATCGATCAAGTAATCAGGCGTTATTAATTTGACATATGGCTCTCGTAAACTCTGTCAATTAATGGTCTTCTCTAGTTTGAGCGTGAAAAGTGGTAGCATTCAAGGTGATATAGTATCGAAATCATATACCAAATGTTTTGCATGGCAACTAACTAATGATCTGATTTAATATTTATATTATGTATATACATAAAACTTCATAGATCTAGTTTTAAAACTTTCAAAAATCCCATCGATTAATAACCTACATTTAATTTGATAGGATACTAAGTTATAAAACTATAATATATGAAAATTTCCCATATAATATTCCTTTATTTATTTAACTACATATATACAAATTTTACAAAGTCATGGTAAGATATTACATATGAAATATGAACATTAGGTTTAACAAGAGTTTTGATTTAATAAGTTACCTTTAGTTCTAGGAGTTTAGAACTCATAATACCTCATCCATATCCAGCTCAGAATGTGTTTCGTTAATTTCCCTTTGGCAAACTATCCTTTCAAGTTTTCTTAAATCATATATAATCAGATAAATTTGATTTAAAAATTGATTATATAATAATTTATGAAACTGGCTTATTAAACTGACAGCTGCTAATTACCAAGTATGTGAAAATGTTTTCATCAACTTTTAACATGCCATTTTATTCTTCTTCAATTGAGAGTACCTTTAGAATCAAAGATTCTGAAGGTGCTCTTTTATAATTTCAAATCGGTAGATCATAAAAATAGTTGATCTCCCTTCATCTTAATGAGAAATGAAGGGGTTGTTGCTGACTGCCAACAAATGGCGACAACCTGGGTGAACCAGTTATCTCTGCTTGTACAAAATGATATAAATGAAATCTTGAAACTTATTACAAACAATAAAAAATTCTTTATCTAAAAAAAACCATTATTTTATTCATACTCATAAGTATAACTCAGAAATATTCCATCTTTTGCAACAGAGATTTAGTTAGGAATAAACTTAAAAAATATCTTGATCGAAACAAAGTACTTTATAGTAAGAATAACCTGTACCATCAGCGTAGAGTGTAGAAATCTACTTTTCTGAAAACTTTCCAGAATTTGTTCCATAAACATAATAATTTTCCTTTTGTTTGCTTTTCTTTTCTTTAAAACAATAATTCTAACTAAAGACTACTATCTGGGTATGGTATCCCAATGTGATAGTATCATTCACGAGAGCTGTCTGAAATAAGCAAGCCGGATCGTGATGAGACCTCTTGTCTTCTAATTTTTTAAATCAAAAGCCATCACCCTGGTGATCAGAAATGAAGTTATCCCAGACAGCACTGATGATCATGATTAAGCCGGATCGTGATGAGACCTCCTATTCTTCAGTCAAAATTAATGTTTTTCTTTCAATTTCATCTTTTAAATTTTATAAAATGAGAGATCATTACCCAGCATGGTGACCGAATGGTAATGTCAGTCATTAATATCACCGGAAAATGAATCAGCTGGCTCATGATGAGACCCCTTATCTTTTGGTTTTTAAACCAAAATCCATTACTAGTTTCCTAATAATGTCATACTAGTGATATTTGTGATTCTGATCGGACCACCTTATTACTAAGACCTTATGTCTCTCATTTTAATAGTTTATTGACCGGGAACAAATCCTGAATAGTTTTTAGATTGTAAATACTTTTGACGACTGATGATAGAGGTTTTGTAAGAGTTTTTCAAAAGTACAAGCTTCGAAGAAGATATTAAATAAGCTATCCCCACTTTTATAAAAAAAAGATGAGGAATAATCTGAGAAACACTTACAAATAAAAACAATGAAGGTCTTTTACAGATTTAAGAAAATTTGATCATCCTGAACAAATTTTAAAAGATTTCAGTCTAGTATCATAATTTTTCAGGCTCATGAGCAAACTGATTTTATTTATTTACATTTATTTCTATAGCTGTTAAAAAAAATACTGACTGATTATATACAAAAATTTGACAGTCTGAAATATTTGACTTAACAGAATTAAAACTAGCTAAAATTAACATAATGATGTTTGAAAGTTATAAAAGTTTTATGAATTGCTCATCATCCTTAATTCTATGGACTATAATTCAGTTTATATACAAAACCATAAATTTATTTACAGACAGCAGTCATAGTTTATGTATAAAAATATAAATCTATTTACAAATAGCAAACAAATTATATACATTTTAAGTCAGAAAATATTAACAGAAATATTTTTTCAGAATGAGTATTCACTGGGAATGTTTCGGACTGTCCCTCAAGTGTTTGCAATCGAAAGGTACTTGGACCTATTTTCTCAGAAATAACAAAGGGACCTAACCACATTTTCTGAAACTTAGTATGATCTCCCTTTTCTTCGTGAACTTTATCCCATTTTAAAACTAATTCTCCCACCTGAAATTCTCGATTAGAACTGAAGGATTGGTCAAACCACGATTTCACAATCTGTTGATGTTTTGTAAAGTTTTGTTTTGACTTTTCTCTTTCTTCCTCAAGCTTTAGCAGAGTATTAATTCTCTTTTCCATTGTTGGGCACTCTTCATCTTGAATAGACTGAGCTAACTGTAATGAAGGTAAGAACAAATTTGGTGGTAAAATAGCTTCAATTCCATATACTAAGAAGAATGGTGAGTTACCTATCGCAGCCTTAGGAGTTACTCTATCTTCCCAAAGGGCATTGACCAATTTTGTATGCCAATTACGATGGTGAACTGAAATAGTTTTTTTGAGAATTTTCAATAAATTTTTGTTTGTTGATTCAACTAGACCATTCCCATGGGGATGATAGCTAAATACCTGATTCTTATTCCCTTCTCTAAAGCAAACTGAGTTAAATCAATTGATGAAAAATATGAAGCATTATCAAAGACGAGGGAATCTGGAATACCAAATCTTGTTATGATAAAGAATTCCAAAAATAATATAACCTGATTGGTATTTACAACCCTTAATGGTGCAACTTCTTCCCAACGAGTAAAATAATTGGTTGTCGTTATTATATATTTGTGTTGCATAGATGAGGGAGGATTTATTGGCCCTACTATATCGATACCCCATTGCTGAAAGGGTCTTTCAGCTGAAACAGGTTGTAAAGGAAAAGCAGGTTTTTTAATCCTTCCTGCAGCAAGTTAACATTCTTGGCATTTTTTGATAAAAGTATAGGAATCTCAAAACAAGGTGGGCCAATAATAACCAGCCCTGAGAATTTTGTGTGCAGTAGTCTCTCCACCAAAATGACCTCCTGCTGGTCCAGAATGTAATTCTTTCAGAATTACCTCTGTTTCATCTTTATCTAGACATCGAAGGTATACTCCGTCTAAATTTCTTCGAAAGAGGATATTATCAATTAATAAATACGGGGCAGACTTCAATCTGAGTGCTCTTTTCTTCCTTGGTTCTAAGTAATCAGGAGCAGTTCCATTTTCCAAAAGTATTCTTATGTCTGTGTACTAGGAATCTTGAGGTGGTGGATAAAAATAAATTTCCCTGGTAAGTAAAACCTCATCAATGACAGTTTCAACTTTATCATTAGGTAAATGAGCCACTTCAGCAGCTAATTTACATAGTCCTTGACCTTTAATTATCGTTGAGGGTTTAATTTCTAAGTCATATTCTTGAAGAGATGTCATCCAAGGTGCTCTTTTCTCACCTAAGTCCTTTTGTACTAACAAGTTTCTGACTGAGGAATAAGGGACAATTATTTTCATTTTAGATTTTAGTAAATATGGACGAAAATGTTTAACAGCTTTAAAAATAGCAAAAGCTTGCTTATCAACTTCATGGTAATTAAGTTCAGTACCTTTGAAATTTGAACTCATGAAGGAGATTGGGACTTCGTTATTCTGCTGATTTAATTGAGTTAAAACTGCTGCATATGAAATATCAGAAGCAAAAGTATACAATATGAAATATTTATTAAAATATGGGCTTAGAAGGCTAGGAACTTCTGAAATAGCTTCTAAAATTTTCTGAAATGATTCTTTTTCAGTTTGTCCCCAATTAAAAACAGCATCTTTATTAATCATTTTCTGCAAAGGACGTATGATCTCGGAAAAACTGGGAATGAATCTCCTAACAAAATTTATTTTACCGAGAAATGACTGCATTGTTTTCTTGATAGAATGATAGGTTATCTTGGAAATGGCTTGGGTTCTTTCAGGATCAATCATGATCCCATGCTTTGACACCACACATCCAAATAAGATACCTTCTGAAACAACAAATATTGTCTTTTTAGTATTTAAGGATATTCCAAATTTTCTACATCGTTCAAATACTTTTCTGAGATGATTAAGATGATCAGGTCGATGTTTAGAATATACAGTAACATCATCCAAGTAGATAACAACTGAATGGTCGATTAATCCTCTAAAAGCAATATCCATTTCCTGTTGAAAGGTTTCTCTCGCATTGATTAACCCAAAGGGCATCTTGCGATAAGCATATGTTCCCCATGGAGTTCTAAAAGCAGTTTTCAATTGATCATCTGGGGAAACCAATATTTGGTTGTATCCTGAGAAACCATCAAGGAGAGACAGTATCTCAGATCCAGACACCTTTTGAAGAATTTGTTCCATGGGAGGAACTGGGTAATTTTCCTTTTCAAAAGACTTATTCAGATTTATAAAATCTACACATAATCTAATATCCCCGTTTTTCTTCCTAACAGGAACTAAGTCTGCTACCCATTGAGTATGCCTGATGGGAAAAATAATATTGGCAGCTAACAATTTATTCAGTTCCTTTTTTATTGTTGGTTCTAATGACGGATGATATTTCCTTAACTTCTGTTGAAAAGGTTTTGACTCCTATTTAATTGGAATTATATGTTGCATGACTTGTGTGTTAAAGGCTTTCAGGTCATCATATGTCCAAGAAAAGACGTTAAATTCCTTAAACAATTTTATAAATGTTGTTTTTTCTACAAGGTCGCAATCTATTCCTACATTTATAGTTTGGGGATTCAGATCTGTTCCTAAATTTATGGCCTCATACCTCATTCGAGAGCTATTAGTTTTACAATTAGGGACATATTTAAATTTATCCTACAGATCAAATAACTTTTCCAATCTTAGTACTGAATTAGGGACTGGTTTTACCTGTTCGAAAGCTTTTTCAACTGAACAAAAATCATTTATTACCGAAAAATCCCGCATATTTTCGTCATGAGTGACTTCGTCTATTGCTGAATATTTAAAGGTATCCTCGTTCATCAAAAAATTCAGTACCTGCACATCATTGTCAAATACACGCCAGTTAAATATATTATCAGGTATGGAAGGCCTAAAAATCAATTCAACAGAAAAGAAATTTGGTGTAAGATTTTCTAACGGAATTAACTTTGATGCTATGTTTGCCAACAAATCTGCTTCTTGATTTTGACTTCTAGGAACAGAATTTATGTTAAATGCATCAAAATTTGAGATAAGGTTCCATACCTCTCTTTGATAACTCTGTAAATGTTCAGATAAGCAGTGAATGGGGTTACGAACCTGTCTGACAATGATCTCGGAATCGCCGTATACAATTAACTCTTTGATGCCCGAATCAATTGCTTTTTTCAAACCTTGTATTAAAGCTTCATATTCCACTTTATTTTTTGTACAATTAAATTCCATCCTATAAGCTATACATGTTTTATTTCCCTGAGGGTCCACCAGTAAGCAACCAGCTCCTACTCCTTCTTTAGATTTTTGCCCATCAAAATACAAAGTCCAGATAGAACTATGCACAACCACTTTACTTTCTATAATATTTACAATATTTAGATTATCTACATCATTAATGGTTTCCTTGAATAAAGAGTTTGGAGAAACAGATGTCACATTGCTAATTTCAGATTGCTATTTATTTCTAGAAAAGGCAGAATTTTCAGCTTTAAAATTACCAAATCCTAATTCATACATGTAATTCCCCATAATGCAATCTGAAAATAAAACAGGTTCGCTAGGATCATGCAATTCTGTGACAGTATGTTTCATATATCTTTCTCTATTTATCTTTATCTGATTTGACTTTCCGTTCTTAGGTAACCATAATGTTGACCAATCCGTGTCAAAGAATCCATTTAGTTGTTGAGACCAATCCCTACTTAAAAATAGTCCATATGCATCCGAAATATCTGCAACAACAATGTCTATAATTTGATAAACCGAAGGGTTACAAGCAATCCTGACTAAGACATCTTTCATTTCCCCTACAACCTTTACATTTGTCCTTTCCAACTGAGTTATTTGAGAATTAGATGGAACATATTTCCCATTCAACTTTTTGCATACTGATAAAGGCATCACATTGGAATATGCTTCGGAGTCTACCATGCAATTATGAACATTCCTATTGAAAATTTCAAAGGTAAGTAAGAATGGAGGTGTGGTTGATTTAGAATTCTTACCTATAAGCGAAGCTTTGTCAGCCATTGCTTTTCTCTTTTTAGTTGCTGTTGAATCATTATTAGAACTATTTGCAACAACATTTTGTTTTGCATTAGGAATAATAGAACTCATGGCTGGATTTATAATATGACTACTAGGCATTGGGTAGATTTGAAGAAGGTCGTACATACTGATGTTTGCACGTGTCTTCTTTAAATCTTCGATTATATCATATTGTAAATCTAATTTAGGAGCATTTTGAATAGGCTAAGTAATCTTGGTTTTTTGAGTCTGCTTGCCAGATTGAGTTTGTTTGTTAGGTTGTGAATTATTGTTGTCATTATTTATAGTAGAACTTGATGAAGCTCCGGGGGAGTTTGCAAATGCTCTACTACGAGTGTTATAGGCATGCTGTCCTGTATGGGGACTTTTATTTTCATACTCTTTGACAAGACTGTCCCAGAAATGACCATTAACTTGTTGAGATTCCTCTGACTCTTCATCATTTTCTGATTCCTCTTCTTCTTCGTTTTCAGTTATTTCTTGACTAGGAGTTTCAGACAAAGATAAAACAGCTCGAATTGTATTAAAAATATCTTCATTTGCTGCTATGTCAAGTGGTGTATTTTTATTATTTGCATTTGAGTTTTTCCTAAACTGATTTTTGAAATATCCCCTAGAAGGAGAAGCTTCAAAATTGGTTTTTTTTAACCCTACAACTTCATTGGTTAATGTTCGAATAGCATTTTGCAGCTGTTCTATTTCAAATGCTTTGTCTTTATCTGAATTGAGTTTTTCAGTCTTCCTACGAGGAAAGGAATCAGATTTCCCACTTCTATCTGGTTCATGGGACATAGAATCCTTCTCGACTTTAATGGCTTCCTCAAACGTTTCTACTAATGTTGTTTTTCCAGCTCTCTTAACTAACATCCCAGAATATTTTGGTAAAGGTGATGTATAATTTTCAATAATTATATCCTCGGGAAGTTGAGAAGCAATTGGAATTTTGTTTTTTAATGTCAGAAACCTTTGATTGAAATCTTTGATTCTTTCTTTAGGCTCCATTTTAATCCTAGATAACTCTAGGGCTAAAAGAGCGAGTGTTTTATCTTCCCTGAATTTATCTAGAAAGGCTTTGTTAAATTCCCCACAGTTTGTGATTGATCCTTGTACTAACAAAAAATACCAGGTAGAAGCTCTTCCTTCGAAAGTTAGAGGAAACAATCGACAAACTACATCTTCATGCTGAACGTTCAAGGTTTGAACAGCCAACATGAATTTGTCAACATGCACCTTTGCAGGTTCTTTGTCATCTGGGTTAAACTTAGGGAGGATTTTATCTGAGTGTTTAGGTAAAGGATGTTGTACACCAGGGATAGCTACAACAACTGTTCTTAGCCAAGGGAGTTGTGGATTTGGTGGATTAGGTGGAGGATTGCCTCCTCCTCCTACAGGTACATTTCCTGCCATTAGAATTCTTTCATAACTTGAAGAAATTCCTGAGTTGGATGGTCTTGGAATATTAGGTGGTGATTCAGGAGGAGAAGGTGACTATTCAAAACCATCTCCTGCAATTAGTCTTCTAGCAGTATTTGTTTGAATAGTCTTCCTTTGATGTCTTTCAACCTGATGGTGGGGAGTACTATCAGCTACTTCCAAATATTATGTAACTATGGTCAATTGTGGATTATATCGCTGCTGTCTAGGTAGACCATAATCTATTGGAGATATACCAAGCTGATTAGTGTATGCTTGTGTAAGAATATGTCTTGATTCTTCTAAAGTTTGAGTGCTTTGTGCAGGAGTAAAGGGAGAGGTGACAGGATCACGCTTGAGAATGTTCCTAACAGTTTCTAAAAATGGTGATCTACTAACTTCTGGAAGTTGTTGGCTAGTTGGAAATGTTTCATTAGTTTCACCTGCCATTACTCATTAACAGGCCCACCTTCTAGCGCCATTTGTTGGCCTGATTTTTTGACCTGGGCCAACAAGGAGGTTATGCCCACATAATCAGCTTAAAGCAACGTCCGGTGTGTTTGGAATAGCAAAACCTCACAGGTTATGGTCCTGCTACCAGCTGATTTTTCTCTTAAGGATAAATTAAAATCAGCAAAATCTACCCTACCCTAATGTTATTTCTGCCTAAATGAATCCTATGATTAGTTTCAACTATCTAAATTGTCTTATAATTGCTTTCTTAAGGAAAGACTCTAATGTTTGAAGAGTTTTTTTTTTAATATAAAGACTATTAAAATTATGCTAAAAATTACACAAATTGATTTAACAGTTGTTAACTGAAATATACTAAAATAAAACTTAATATGAACTATATTAACTATCCTATCTATCCTATCTCAGCTGAGAGCGTTTTTAAATACTATAATAATTATTAATTAATAAAAGATGAACAGAAAGATAAATCGTATGATCTAAATAAAAATATTTAAGTCATACATAATAAATCATTCTGTTATAAAATAACTTAACAGAGAAACTGAAAATAAACAATTATTTTTAATTTTCTGAAATTAATTAATAATTAATCATCAACATAACTATTTGAATAAAAGATGATGTCTAGTATGAAATCACTATAGAAATACAAACGATAGCTAATAGACAGAAATGTATATCCTTATAGCTTGAATTTATAGTAAAAATACTAATAAATTTAGTCACAATGATATATTAATTCAAATATAATATTGAGCTGACAAAGTGAAAATTATAATTAAACACAAGTATAACAAAGCATACTGTATTAATATTAAAATAGAAGATAATATACTGACATATAGAGTATATCCAAAACAATACTAGTAATGATATTTATCTGGAGATTTCCAGTTGTATCCCACATCCAAAGATCCAACTTCAGTTATGAAATAAAACCAGCAACAAAATATATCTCAAGTATGTATCTCTTCAATCACTTCCTCCCCCCTTTCTTCATCAAAATTCCTAACTTATATAATACTATCAGTTGTTTTCGATTCAGTTTTCCCATCAATGCTACATGCCACATTATAGGGTTCCTATAATTATCCAAGAGAATCGAATCTCTTTTACAAAACACCTGTCACTATAATAATGAAAACGACCAGCCTGAATGTTTGCTGGTTTAAAGGTACTTGGAAAAGTCATGGTCATTGTTGAAATTCCAATCTTCAATGAACAGCCACGTCTCCCAATCAACATATAAAAATCGTCCTGAAACTATGGAGAAGAGCGATGATATATCCACCTGTGTTTAAACAAACAAAGCATCTCATTAAAAACCAATAAACAGATATAACAAAATAAACTAACAATTTAAATGTTTTCCTGTAAAATCAGCGATTTTACAGGAATGCATAACAGAAATATTTATTACCTGTTTGACAGCGAAACAACCCTTGTGCTTTGAGAAATGAGAATAACCATCAAGTTCTATTTTGAATATCGACTACTCTTCGGGCTTCAGCTAATTTGGCTCTAAGCTTGATAATCTCTAACTTTTGTTTTTCTATTAGTTCAAGAAGATGGTGATTTGTACCTATTATTGACTTTTTTTCCCTTTTATATTGATTCTTTTTTATATTCATTTCTTTCCACCTACTAATCCAATTCAACAACTCCTCTC